>JABFQD010001960.1:0-16537 GCA_022817045.1 Psix sp. ZL-2020 | reverse complement strand
ATATTGAAGAAATATTTTTGTGAAATAAGACTTTGGCAGAAAAACGAAATTATAATAGTTCGCGATCGAAGAAGTTTCGTACCTGTTTTACCTTTTTGAGCTTATCTTAAATAATAAAATACAAATTAAATGTATTCAAACACTTATTCGAATGTTTGAAACCGGGCTGATACAAAAGATCATTCGAATAAGAATCGAGGTTACCATATACGAAATGCATTAAGAGCGAGATGCACCTTTATATGCGTGGCCTAGGCAGATGCGTGGCAAGAGTTCGATGTCCGGGCAAGGAAATCATACCATTCAGTATATTCATGATGAGAAGAGACGGGCTGAGTTAGTTGATAGGTACAGAATGAACGAGTGAGCGGACGATCATGACTTCAAAATCATTTCGTATCACTCGCCGCGTTTTTTACACAAAACCAAATTCCGTCCTCGCTCTTTCTCCCACGCACTGTCTTCTTCTTCTTCTCACCATTCCTCCAGCGATCTCCTTAAAAACACCAATTTGACTATTTTACCGATTGTCGATAAGGCAGAAAAAGTTGGCCAATTGACAAAATAAAAAGACGCGCGCGCGAGCTGTTAAATTGCTGAGCAAGATCTTTTCGTGGAACAAAACCATTCACGTGATCAAGAGCGTGTTCGTATATGAGTTCATTATTCCGATGTTGACAGATGATCCGAATATCTGCTTGAAAAAGAATCAAGCTATAATATTACAATTGTCGAGACAAAATTCAGCACAATGCGCGAGTCAGAAATGCTGTTCCGAGAACAAGAGACACCGCGGAGTTTGTTTCCGCGTGCCGATTCTTAGAAATAAAACGAAATTGCGCGCACGTCTATTATGGCGCAAAAAAGCGCGCGAAAAAACGCGCCATCGGTAAATAACACTGCAACGGTCGCGGGCCCATGGCACACGATGTGTAGTCTACGAATAATTATTTATAATTCGTTATCGTGCGCAATTCGTTGGTGACGCCAGTTGAATTGGCTATCTCTTTTTTCGCACTTCACATTCCCCACGTTTGTCCGCCGGCGTCCCTTCTTCCTCCTGCACACGAGTTATCGGTATGTACGCCGCGATAATAGCATCGCATTCCATTCATATCAGCATCGCTCGACCGACACACTACGAGTCTTCCCCCTCTTCCCATACTGAATCCCCCTTCTGGTTGCTCTTGTCACATTTTATTTTCCCGCAGTTTTATTTAAGGTTAAATATATTTATAATATATATTAATTTAACCACGCGAGTTCGAGTCGCGTTCCCGCCAAAAATATGCTTACGAGATACTCGATCATCAACAAATTGCATTTGATCTAAAATTCAGCATGAACTTAAGAATAATGATTTTGATTTAGAAAAAATAAATAGGGAAGTGCGTTCCCCGCACGAATAAGCTGTTGGCCGTTGTTTATCCCGCGCGTTCCCAGCGTGTCTGTGCGATCATTAATAATTATTCCTTGATTTCATTAAGCCCTGCAGCTTTATTGTCGGCTTCCTTGGCATTACGTGTCGGAATTTCGTTTTCATACGCATACGCGTCGAGATCGCAGCGTTGTTTGCTCGCGATAATCTTTCGCTCGAGTGTATTTATACACCAAACTTACAACAGTGTTCTAGCTGCTTGCATTTTATTTCACCCTGACAATTAAAAGATGCTTTTTCATTCCGCTCAATTAGGACATTATGAGTGTGCGAACTACAATGCTCTTCAAGGAAGTAGCTCACAACGTTGCACTTTCAGTCAACAAGGTCGGATCAATTTTTGACCGCTGTTTCATTCGCGTCAGTATTCGATTTTGACCTATCAGAATGCTAATGAATTCATTCGCATTGAAATATTACATTTTTAATATCAAGCGTTTTCGTATATTTGAAATTACGCAGTATACAAATTTGCAGTTTTGAATTTTGGCGCCAAATTTAAGGACAACTCTTCGTCGTTTGGCATTGCGCGAAACTCAATGGAGTGGCGCATAGTACCGATTGACGTATGCATAGTTGGTGTGTTCGTTTATAGAACTTTCCCCCAGAGAGATTTGCAAAATCTCGATGAATCTCGTCAGTAACGGTGTTTGTGCATGCACGCGGTGCGCTCGTGCGCACGCTGCTCACACATCGAGAAATTACGCTGCGTTGTCCTCTTCCCTATTTCACGTTTTATGATCTCGAACATGGCTATCGTTTGTGGATCGTAATGTCGAAAAGAGGTTTCCGAGGATCGAACGATACGTGCCTTAACCCTTTCACTCCCGAGACAGCGCTACTCGGAATTCAGGAATGCAAATTCCCCGGCCGCAAATGCATCCTATCAACCTTTCGCATTTACGTCTCGAGAGCCTGATTGTCATTTGGAAGCTTTTTTCCCTCCCACTGGACTACAAAAAGCCACCGCAATAAAAGCTATTGCGCATGCGCGCGTAATCATGATCCGATCGTCAGAATAAACCATCTGTTCTCGGTCTTATTGTTCGGGCATGCGTTCATATTGCGCTCGTCGTAAATTATTCACGGATTTATGCACCGGAAGAACATTTCCGTGAGAATCTCGTTGATTGTGCGAGGAAAATAGTGCTCCTAATTGTTTTGAAAGCGAATCGCCGTTGAGCAAGAAATGAAAAGTCCGACGTGATTTTTCCCGCCTCTTTTTTTTCACTCACTCTCTCTCCAACCCCTTGCTATTATCTCGGAATTAAAACGTTCCAGTAGCTTAGCCGGGACAAGGAAATAATATCACATTCAGCTGGGATTCTTGCCAGTGACATTTAATGAAAAGATCAATTCAATTGATATTGCGTTAAAAGTAAAAGAAGCATATGATTTAAAATTGTTGTCAATTCAGCTGGGAAATATCAATTTAAGATAAAGAATAAGAATCGAATTGGAAGCTGTTGTGCTTCGATTGAAAGAATTGTGTGCGTCACGTGGCAGACACCGCGAAACGCTCCTCTGGCATTTCTAGTTTGATCTCGAAATACTTTTGCCCGGCCGTTTATGATAATAATTGGTCAGTGTATGGCGCCAGAGGTTCGCTCGTCTGCGCGGCTCCAGCTTCACAGACACAATAAGCGCGCGCACTTGTGTTTGTGTGAAAACTGAGGGAAGTTCCATCCTGAACGCGGGAACCTGTTGCTTGTTGCAGGACGCGCTCCTCACAAAGACCTTGCGGAACACCTATTTTAATGTAATTCCATCGCAGCCTTCATTGCGCTAAATACTTTGTGAACATTTTCTCAACAATTACGTGTTATCCGATTTGCCGTGTTCAATCCCAGCAAAAATGCATACTTTCTTGCAATAAGGAATATTCTATTGTATATCACATTTGTTACATTTTAAAGCTATTCTATTGGTTCACTCAGCAAACTGTTATACAATTAAGAAAATGTCAAAATTGTTTTGACAAAAACAGATTTTATGGACAAAATTGCTATTCTGGATTAAAAGAAAAATGTACTAAATGTTTCATAAACAAATTGATTAATTTATATAAGGTCATAACAAGCCTACTAAAACACTAAATAGCAAAAAAATATTGTTTAGTAAACTATCATAAATTCCAATTGTGACTATTGTTTGACTGAAAAAATGGGAGCTTAAAAATGATACATTTTTCAAATGCATCATTACAGAGGCAGATTTGCATCTATTAAACATAAGTTGAAGAATATAAAAAAGTATGGGTATTTAATGTGTTTATCTGAGCACAAAAAACATGAAGTTACGTAGAGTATTTGAACGGTAAAGTTTGGGCATTTAGTTTTGTGAGTCTTTATTGTAATTCAGGCGCTATAAAAGCTGAGTATCAGGTTAAATGACCCCGAAGAAAGCGGGCTTAAAACGGGCTTAGTTGGCGCGTAATGTTATTTGGCGGGTGCGAGAGCGGCGCGTATCAGCGTTGCGTCATCTAATAGGTGCTGAGCGGTTACGCGATATCGGACTTCCCTAGGGCCTGAGTCGCGGTTGGCGAGCGAGGCCAGTTAAAAACAACTAAAAGCAACAAAACCGCTTGGATGTTCGAGAGCGGAATTTCTTTGGTTGGACAGCTGCTGGCGAACAAAGAGCGAAGGTTTTGTGGAAAGAATGTCTTGAGGCACACGTGGCTCCGGCGAGAGATGCCCAGATGGAGACGGAAACGAGGGCCGAGGACCGGCATTCCGATCGCTGCTGCCTCTTTTCTCTATTTGCTTATCAGCCGGCCTGATAACGAGCAGCTTGTTTTGACACCCGCCGCGTCGGCCGGACAAGTTGGCCGAATTATCTGCGATGATCTATTGCGGCGGCGCACAATGCGCGCTGACCCAAAACACCCGAAACGACCAATAAATCTTGTAAAGGTCGCCAACAAACGCCAGGCCAGGAAAACGGAAGCCCATTGGCCACTGACTTTCGGCCGAAAAAGTGTCGAGTCGCTATCGGCCGGGCCGATTTGCCGGCCGATTCCACAGGATCCGGTTTTTGACCTGGGGAACAAGTGTCCGAGCATGCGCCATCGCTTGCACCAGCCGAACACAAGGACGTTTGGGATACGCTTGCTGTTGCGATTATCTTTTCTTTTCTTGTTTCGTTCCTGTCCCACATAAAACAATGTCTGATCAATTTCCGAGATAAAACTAGTGTTTTCAGTAATGATGCTTCTGTCAGCGATTTCCTATTCTTTGCATATTTCTTCACACCGTTTTACTCGTCCGTTGTTTTTTCTACGCCGCGTCTTGTATTTTGGTTTCAAAAAGATAGCGCATGCGCGCTGCCGCTTCTGCTCGTTCATTAATTGACACGAGGTTTACGGGACGAGTTAAATTTATAACAACCGCCGCGCGATTCGGGATCAGCAAATCACTCACTATGTCAATGCGGAACAGTGAAACATAGCGCACTGAAAATAGGACCGGGGAATGCAACTTTTGCCCGCAAAAATATCGCCCGACATCATTTCGTTTGCCAAGTCGACGCACTTAGAACTTCCGCTCTCTTTTCCATTTTCCGTTGTGTCCATCTTTTAACTAAAGAGACCGCTTTGTACTATTGTTCCAGATGTTTTCGTTCAAATGATACTTTTGTAAGCATTTACTTATACCTACTACCAACGATTCTATCATCTTGACAAAGCATTCTCAATACAAATGATTTGCGACTTTGCATACACATGTATTCACTCACAATTGAAATCAACTAAATAAAATGCTACATTGTAAATATGATCTATTCTCATCTTCTCAACAATATTTATATATTACTTGTTCTTTTTTTCTCGAAAGATGAAACAACAAAATGACAATAAAAAAAGTTCTACAAAAATGTATTCAATGGTAACTTTTTGAATATTCACTTTAAATGGTACTGTTGTCAAATCTTTGTTATTCTCAAGCAAGAACCTTTGTTTTAGTCTCAAAAGTGACGTCAAGAATTTGTTTAGCACTCAGTAGTAGAAATCTGATAAAAGTTGAAGAGTGCGCGAAGATGTGAAAGAAGAACGAAAACCGGGCGGCGTAAGCCCTGGAAGGCTGAAGTGGCTATTTCCAAAAGGAGAAAAGATTAGCATGGCGTATATAATGCATCCGCAACGAAACGCGAATTCCCCTAATTACATGGAATACCGGCATTCCATCGCTAGCATAACCATACTGGATTTAGACTCTCCTTACCCCCCGATACAATCGTATGGGCGCGCTATAAAAGGGGCCTCCTGGGTTGCTGGTGCTCCGCCGGCCCCGGGGCTCCTGCAAGAGCAGCGCTGCGTTCGGATAAATATGCGGGAGGGGCCGGAATTCCTCACTCGGCTGCATTCCAGCTCCCCTCCCTTGAGCGTTCGGGACCTGTCGCCCCTTCTCCCAGGCGTCGCAGCTTTCTCGTGCCCCCTGTACCCGCCCCCCTCCCGCGCAGTATTTTATGCGCGACGTGCCACCTATAGGTCTGTCTCTCTCGCTCCGGTACAATGCTCTATCGGCGGAACAACTGCCCCCTCCCCCGTTGATCTTTACCCCGTTGGCCCTCGCAGCTATCCGCGACCGAAGACGTTCGCCTCGGTACGTTGGCGCCCGAGATTCCAAGACTTTTGTTCTTCGAATTTCGCTAGATACGAGCATCGATACGATAACACGCTCTTTCCAACAAATTGTCCCTCGTGTGAAATTCCATGTCCGTGGTCTATCCGCAGGGATCGCGGCTCTAGGCCTCCTGGCCGGACGGAAGCGATCCGTCGCGCTGAATTACGGCTGTTTTGGAATTTCACGCGGAACGGGAAATCGGGCAAGCGATTACCGCGCCAGCCTGGCGAGAGACTGGTAAGAGCTTGGCGGCATGGTGGGGAAAGGTATGTGGCGTTCTTGGGCGCTAGGTCGTGGGCGGTTTGCTGCATTCCTCGCAGCGCAAGGTGACGTTCCCGTATTGCTACGAGAACTAGCGCCTGCCGAAAGTGAATCCTTTTTATGAGGCTTTCTTAAGAAAATGCTCTGCAAGCTCCCTTTAAATAGTGCGGTTACACGCTCATAATGATCCAACCAACGGTCATCTTTGGTCTATGGAAGGACACCTTCCAAGGGACCACCGAATTCGGATTTAGAGCACTGCCTGGTAGCTGCCTTCCGCTGCGCTTAGGTCTGTGTAGGTTCAGAGACACGCTGATCAATCCGCGGGTCAAGATATTCCAACAAGGTCGAAGCTTAATGCGAGACTCAAGGTCGAATCTACTACCGCCCAACATAGGTCCGGCAAAGTTGGAGCTGGCTTCTTTGGGTGCCAAACCCGCTGGATTTGGGAGCACTCGTTATCCAGAGCAAAGTCCAGAGCGACGCGCGTATCAGCTGGTCATTCGCGATTGTTTGTTTTGCCGATACAACAAAAGTCAACTTGGATCAAAGACTAATCCATCTTGAGGAAAAGTCTTAGGATTTGCAACCCGCAAACAAATAAATGGACTGGAATGGCCGGCTGCTGGTAGCTACGGTCCTGGTGTGCGCTGAGAGATGAGGCCTGGGTTTTTGCACGAGAAAAAGAGAGATTCGCGAAGGAAGGTACGGGCGAGGGACGCGGGGCGGGGAGGCTTTGCGTGGAAGGGACGGGGCGCGGTGGGGGTTGGAATGTCCGAGGAGGTAGAGGAAGACGAACAAGAGAACGAAACAGAAACGAGGGAAGATGAAGCGAGAGGACAAGAAAGAGCGCGAAGGCAAGTAGCGGCGAAGCCGAGAGGGAAGCAAAAAAAGGTGAAAAAGAAGGTATCCCTTAAAAATTGAGCGCCAGAAGTGGGGATCGGAATTTCGGAGTCGCGACCGGCCAGTCTGGAGGAGGCCTTCGCGAAGATGAGGTGATCTTTGGCAAGAAAGAGAGAGAGTCTCGGTGGATCCGAGGGTGGAAGCCTCCAACGCAACGCAATCGCGACGGCATGGACCGACAGTACACCCTGTGCGTACTCGTGCCGGCCCAACAGTACCGCACCTACGTCGACGGCCTCGGCTCGGGTTATGCTTCCCGAAGGCAACAGTACCAACTGCAGCAGCACCAGCAACAGCACCACCAGTTGCACAGCCAGCTCGCCAGGAAACACTGGCCGCAGCAGCTCCAGCCGCAGCAGCAGCCTCAGGAGCAAATTTATGAGAATATCGTTTCGCAGTACCACATGAGGATGTGCTACCACAACGATTACGAGAATGATGAGCAGATCCAGCGCTTCTACTGGGAACAGTGCTACCGAAGAGACGATACCGACGCGACGGCCTACTATTATTGTGAATATGTAAGATATCAGCCGCTACCCTCGGGATAACCAATGGGATGTGCGTTAGGTTTGGTGATAGTTTCATGTTGTTCAGTGGTCGACACCGGTACCATCTAGGATAGAATAGTATGTGGTGATGGTTACCAGTGAATTTCGGCCATGTGGATTACGTTGCGTAGTGCAAGGCTGTAGATGTGGGATGTGAATAGTGGGATAATTAGCCAGTTGATTTAGGCATCTTCAGTTGAGCCACTCAGGTGTCCGAATAGTGCTGGGATTCAACGTTTCCTAATCCATCGCTCCCGGAAGTTGTGTTATTGTGAGCGGGAGAAAATGATCTCGTACTTAATCATCAAAACATAAACAATGATTCCCTGAGAATTTCATCGCCAACGAATCGAGTTGTGGGATTTCACATTCCACGGATAACTCGTTCACATTTTGCTGCCGCTCGCTCGCGTTTCCAAATGATTAACTCCGTCGTGGCTATTTAAATGAAAAGTACTCGTCGTTTTTACTCCAGCATTGGCTCATTTCTGTTAATCAAACATCAGTGTTTGGTATCAATATGAGCTGAAAATTGAATCATTCGGCATTTGCATAAATAAAAGATAAATATCTTTATGTAAATAGTATCGCAATGCTTTCAGATTAAAAATAATATTCAAAGGACTACAACTTTATGGTAGCTTTAGAGTTGAGAAATAAATAATTTATTGACGTGTGTAATTATTTCAAAATAAGAACATTTCTTGTTTTTAATTCATTTATTATGTAGTTTAGAAACAAATATTTTACACGTCAAATGCTGTTCTGATGTCTTATTTATTTCTTCCAAATCGTGCATATCTAAAGTATTGATTCAATCATAACTAAACCATAATAATTCGTATTTGTAATCTCGTCAAGCACATCATAACTTATTGAAAACGTCTATGATATTTTTCAATTCAAGTATCAACGTATCAGTAAGTCAACAGGAAATAACCAAACATCTCATAGCGCGCACGAAATGAGTAATCTCGGTTTGATTTATTTGGCGAGTTCACGAATTGGCATTATTAACAAACCAACTTGTCGCAAGGTGGAAATGTTTTCCTGGCATAGCAGTACCGCGATCCGGTTTATCTGGTTCAACGAACAGTCGTAGCCCGAGAATTGAGTAAATCAGATTAGGAAAGCATTCGTGTGCTCAGCGACTTCTCAATTCTATAAATAATCTCTTAGGTATCAATTACCTTTGGGAACTGAATGTCGCCAAACAACATGACACGCGCTGTCATCTCAAACTCGAATGAAGTTCAAATCAATGTTCACAACACAATTCTCCATTCTGTTTTCAGGCGAAGAAGGAAATTTACGATGTCAAACAACAGAGGCTATGCTTGGCCCAAGATGAGTACAATCACCTTAACAACGCGCTCACGACTCTCGGAGCGTCTCGCACCAGCTGTTAGTATATCAAAACATCACACCTTTGTATATTTGTTAAGCCCTAGGAACAAAACATAACAAGCAAATTTTTGTTTACAGTGTGTTCTAGTTCAAGTTCTCTCAGTACAAAGTATGACCCGGACTTACTTAAATCGGATGTTGCACATGCGAGGAGTAGAGTCTCCAGACTGAAGAGGGAACTCGAGCAGATCAGGGCGGAGATGAATTGCACACAACGCGGAGTTGATACTTTAGCGAGGTAATTATTGGTCTAGATATTAAAACTTGTTGCACGGAAGTGTCTGAAATACAAAATAGAAACTTCGTCAATTTAGATTAATTATTACCTTTTAATTAAAATATTCATAATTATCAATAGAGAAATAAAAGCTTATTGATATTATGTATAAAGATAATGCTACTTTCACATGTAACAATGTCAAATTAATGATTAATTTAGAATAAAATAGTCTTAATAACCATCTCAACTGGATATTAAAGATTTTGAAATATGATAGAAAATTATTATTATAAAAGAAATTTATCATAAATGACTTGGAATAAGATGTACGAATATATTTTTATATCATGCCATATATTCTTTTTTATATATGTATTCAAAATAAGCTCATGCTGTTCAAATATTATTTTAAAATAGATATTAAACTAACTAATCCATTTCACCCTTAATTTTGTCAGTGTGGAACAAAAGCTGAATTCACATCACGGCGGCTGCTATAACATCACCGAGGCACAAGCGATAATGACCGAACTGCGCAACATCCAAAAATCTCTCAGTTCTGGTGAGAAAGAGAAGGCCGAACTGATGCAGTCGTTGGCACAGTTGAAAGACGAGCTAACTCGACTACAGCTGTGTGAAGGAAGTCCAGAAGCCAGCACCTTAAGTCTTCCCCAGGAAAAATTGAGCACTGCCTCGCAGACTGATCTGTCCGGTGAGTTGGTGCCAATTGGTACTCGGCTGGCCGAGATGGCTCGAATGCGCTTACAGTATGACGAGGCACGCAAACGCATCCAGCAGATCCAGCAGCAGCTCGCAGACCTGGAAGAAAAAGTCACTCCTGGACAGACGGAAAGTGATAAGGACAAGCTTCTGCTGTTCCAGGAGAAAGAGCAACTGTTGCGGGAACTGCGGAGTATAACACCTCGGTCGCGAACGCAACAGGACATGAAAAAGATACAGTGTGAGATCAAGCGACTAGAGCAAGACCTGAACAATGCGTTGGAGTTATCAAACAAAACGATAACAGATCGAGTAAGGCTGCACGAGGAGAAACAGTTGTTGTTGCAGCAACTTCGAGACGCGCTGCGCTCTATGGCAATGCTGGAAGGTCAACTGAAGACTCTGAGCGCCTCGACCCTATCTGTCAGTAGCAGTTCGAGTCTAGGCAGTCTGAGTACCACCTCGAGCAAGGGCTCACTAAGCTCAGGTTTGAGCTTCACAGACATCTATGGAGGTCCGCAATGCCTCGGGCCAGTTCAGCAACAAGAACGCCCCGTAGACATGGTGGATCTACATCGACGAGTTGAGCGATTGCTAAAGGGTTCGGAGCCGAACCTCGGGAACTTGGGTACGCCCTCGCCTGGTAGGTCCCAACCCAGTTTGTCGCCGAGATCGAGTCTTTCGAGTGTCAGTCCGCCGGTGTCTCCACTCTATGAGAACGCACCGATGGGTCCGCCACCCGCTTATGAACAAATCGAGATTCAAAAGAAGCAGCAGCAGAGGCTCCTCGCAACTACCGCCTCCCACTTGGATAGAAACCAGTTGGAGGACAAATTGGCTGAACTGAGGCTCAGTCAACAAACCATACAAGAGTCTACCTGGTCGGCGAGTCAGGAACAAGCGAAACTTGGCACCCAACCACCGGTTGAAATGCAGACCGGAAACATGTCCCAAGGCAGCGGACTTGGCAGGCCACCGCAAGAACCTCCGCTGTCGCCAATCAGTGAAACTCCGCCACCCATGGGAATAAGATCCAGAGCCAGCAGCTCTGGTACCAATACCAGATCGGTATCAGCTGCGGTTTCTGACGAAAGTGTCGCTGGTGATTCCGGGGTCTTTGAAGCCTCCAACAGAAAAAGACTCTCAGCTAATTCGACACTAGACCCACTCGCTCTTGGTGATACCAATTTAGAGACTGCACAGGTGCAGATCAAGCTCAGGTAAGAAGCGCAATTGTTGAACACATTTGTATTTCAAATTGAATGTTCATTTATTTATGGTTAAAATCATTTTGTTTCAGGTATTCCGTCAACGACGGGCTTCTCCATATTGGCATTGAACGAGCGAGAAATTTAGCTGCACTTTTTATACCGGATAATTCGCAAGTGTTAGTATTATAAATTTTTTGTTGTTATTTTGTATTAGTTTTCACATTGCATGCTCGTTCAAAGTACAGATACGCTAAACTTGATAATTAAACATGTTAATGATAGGCATTGTTTGAATAGATATCGAAATGTGTGCGATTTCCAATTCCGATTGTATGTTAATTGATGGAAATTGTACTTGCAGATTCATCAAAGCTGCATTGCTCCCGATGCAACCGCATGTGAATCACATATGTTGTACAAAACCAGTCATGGATTTGCGAAAACCAAACTTTGGAGAAACATTCCCGATAGCTGTGCCGCTCAATAAACTATATACTAAGACTTTGCAAGTTAATGTTTGGTGCACTGGAGGCGAGTCTGAGGAGTGCTTGGTAATTTGCATACTTTGTCTTTTTACATTTTTATACATCTTGACTCTTTGCACGCATAAAATTACGTTTGTAGATTTATAAAGTATAATGAAATAAATGATTTTATATTTTTTACATATTTACAATGAAAATAATAAATACAGACATATTCAAATATAAACAATTTGCAAAAAATTATTTTTTTAAATATAGGTCAATTAATCTAAAATTCTGCGTACTTTGTAGGGATCTGCCCAAGTCTCACTAGCAGACTTCAGTCCGGAAACGCCGAGTGTTAAGTGGTACAACATCCTATCTTTTCGCTTCATACAGCCATCTACCTCGGAATGTGCAAACCTGAAACAAGGGCGACACGACAAACAAGAATCAGACATCTCTATGTATCGTGGAGCACAAACTCAAAATACCAAGGAAGAGAGCAGTGACGAAAGTACAATTATAAGCTCTCAAACGTCAACTTTGACACGAAATCAAGGGTGCGAAGAACTGCAAAATGCGGTTTCAATGAGGCTTGAGGGGTTAGTTATTAGCCGCAAAAGTTCCGAGGACGATGAAATTGAAGAAGAAGTAGATAGCGATAGTGACAGTGAAGAAGACAGCGATAGCGAAGATGGAATTATTGTTGAGTTTATGGAAGATAATGTGCTGCAAGACGTTTTGGAACATGAGGTTAGTTTAATGAAAACTATTAGACAGTTTTTAGTATGTACTTTTTGTTCATAATGCTTTAAATGTGAAGAATATTTTTAAATGTAAATTTTAATGGGATTTTTGTTTTTCTTTTTTAGGAGGATGAAGAGCTTGAACGAGAATCAAACCAAACTCAGGATAAGGAAACTAATACTGAATGTGTATTTATACCTGAACAAGGCAAGCAAAGAAGGTTGTCAGCTGCGGGAGTCGTTGCTGGAGTAATGCACGATGATAAAAATTCCATTGTTATTAAACGAAGTCAAACCTTTTCGCCGAGTGCTGCAGTCAGTCGAAATCACTATATTTGTCGAGTAAGTAAAAAATTAAAGAGAAAAAACGATAGAAAAATGAATTTTTACTTCTGTTTAAAAAGTATAGCTAACATTTAAATGGATAATAAACGAAATAGATAATCATAAAGAAATATAAAATTAGAATGAATACTTACTAAATTATGAACAAATTTTGAGCTTTTCATTGCTGTCTTATTTTTCCGTCGATAAATGATAATATTTTAATAATTTTTCAATATTCGCAAAAAATAACCAGTCAAACGAGTTTTGAATGAGATATCAATGAATGATTTACTTTCATCAGATTATACAGATTCTTGAAAAATTCAAAGGAATTACCGAAAGTATATCAGTTATATCAGAATAATTCTCGACATTCCTTTGCTTATCAATTTTAATAAAATGTTAGTAATTTTTCTTACAAATTATTTTAAATTATTTATTGAAGTTTCTTTTTACTAAAAAAATATCAAAAATTATTATATTGTTTTATTAGTACAAGGAAATTGGTCACAATCAATTTTATGCACAATACAAATGATATAATTTTTAAATATATTATTTATTAATTTAATTTATGTAATTTACAGTTGAATCGAAGTGACAGTGACAGTAGTATGCCATTGTATCGAAGAGGAGGTCCTTTCCAACGAAATTCTGTGGAGAGGCGGTCACTAAGGTGGCGTCGACCATCATCTGCATTGAGCTCCAAGACGACATCGAAGAAGTCTGGACATTTTCCACCCACTGCACGAACCTCTTTGGATCTTGAATTAGATTTACAAGCGCAGCACGCGAGACTAAATAATCTCCATGATGAGCTTAATCGGTTGCGAGAATTAAAACAACGACTAGAGCAAGCTCGCGAGAAGGGAGATACGGATTTGGCCGCGTGGCTTCTCGAAGATCATAAATTCCAGATGCTCATTGCCCAAGCGGAAAGTACGAAGAACGGCAAGAGTTTAGAAGACAAAAAAGTGGAGAAAATGCTCAAAAAGACGTCCAAGGAAATATACAAATTAAGAAAAACAAAGGCTGGCAAGGGTAAACCTGACATCATTTCTTTTAAGTAAGTATTGAGAAATAGTTAACAAAATAAGATTATTTTTACATACTTTTCAAAGTGTGTAATTCAAATAAAAAGACGTTTATAAATTAATGATCAAAATTTGACTTGCAGAGAAAAAATGGCATTTTTCACCCGTGTAAGCCTGAACGTGCCTGTGTTACCCCCGGAAGAAACTGAAGGGACAACAGTAGCACAACATCGGCGTTACGCGTCTGAGCCTTCGACACTAACAGCAAAATCGTCTTCTGGCAGCAACAGTATTCCTTTGGCATCTAATGCGCAAACCAAATGTGCCAGCCAAACCAGCAGTGCTTCTCAAAAAGCAGATGCCAAGTCCGAAAGCGACCCAACCAGCGAGGAGAAATTAAATGACGATGAGCCGAAGCGTTACGAATACGTCGTCGATAGGGTACTTGGCGTCGAAGTCTAAAAAAGTTAATGAGAAAATCCGTGCCGATAAATAATATAATTTATTAACTCGAATTTCGTTCGGGTTCTCGGACCTCGTAATGTAGAAATTTATTTATTGTTGATGTTTTTGATTTTGTACATATATGACGACGTTGTGACAGCGGGAGGAAAAAGAAAGAAGAGAAAGTTCATTTTTACGTATCAATTTACAAAAGTGACTCTCCGAGAACCCGTGACGAGGCCCAGCGAGAACGGTTCGATGATAATAAGACTAACGCGAATGAAATGACGTGAAGCCAAATTGTAACGTTTTTCACGCGCATCTTCCCACACACTCACATTTTGTATTATACTTTACTATGCTAAGGATCATTTTTAAATCGTTTTATTTATTTTAGAGATAAACTTTGTTTCTTTCATGCGCACGAGTTAGATGGAAGAGCGAGCGCTGGTTCCGGGGCGGCGTTGTTTCGTTCGCATTTACGAACACCGGGGCGCGCGCGCACCCACCGAGCAGCTGGTCTGCGTTTCAACGATACAACTTCGAATACCAATCAAGTGCCTTATATCAGAAGCCTTTACACTGACAAATAATACTCCCATGGGATTTTTCCTCTTAAACGAAACATAAAGAATTATATAAGAAAATCGAAAAACAAGTTTATATCGTTTTAAATTGAGAACAAATAGTTGATTTTTTATTCTTCGATCAAGGTGAATGAGCACCTTAAATCTTGAAAGTTTAACTAATATTTGATAACGATTGTTTTATACTTTAAACTTGAGAAATTTTATAAGCGATGTTAAATAAAAAAGAGCTTTATCGTCAGAAGTGAGAAAACCTGGGATCGATATCAAATTCAAAATAAAGAAAAAAGATTTAAATTATTATAAAGAAAATTTATAAGAATTGCAAAATAGTATGTACATATCGATTGTATATAAACATTTAATGGCCATATTACACGAACGCGATTTATAATTGTAAGAAATGATTACGTGTATACATATATATAATTATAAATATAAATATATACATATTTGTCGCCAACGTAACACTCACTTCAAATTAAGGACAGCCAGGATCACGGCGTTCCGTTTTCATTAATAAAAAGATTAACGAGAAATCATTGAAGACTTGCTTATTTTGCAAATTTTGTATATGCCCCGACTTTAATTCCATAATAACGCCTTGTTTATACTAATGACACGTGAAGTGATCGCACTATACCCATGTATTATTAATGTTACATTATGTATTATCTTCGCATAGCGCAAACATTGTATCGAAGTGAATAGTTTAATGATTACGTTTTTCGTAAATACAAAAAACAGACATGCTGCTCGCTTTGTAAGTATTGGTTCGTATGATAAATCATTAAAAATATGCAACACAAGAAGTCTGTCTTTTGTCATTTCAAAAATTATCAACACCTACCTTTTTACTGTTTTCTTTTCAAATTTCATTTTACTATGACATAAAGTGTAGACTCCGTTTTATGCTACCAATTTCTTAAACATAGCTATTGCATGTCGATGATTTGCGCTTGCGTATAAAAAGAGGGATTCCCCACCTGGTGGTAGACTTTGAAAGGAGGGAGTTTGTAATGTTTGAAGGGTTGCTTAGTAGAGCAAAGCGCGCATACCGCGATGCTTTGTAATGTCATTCATGCTGCGTTATTTTTTTTCAATCGGCATCGCGCACGTAACAGTCCTACTACAATATCTGATGTCAGTTGAAAGTGCCTTACCACCAGGTGTAGGTACGTTAGATTCATTATTTTCGTTGCTCCTAACTATTGACAGTCTTCCTTAAACCAAGCCGCTAGTTGTATCTTAACTAAATATAGTCAAATATTGATGAGTATCCGCGAACAAGGCACGTGTTATCTAAAACATGTTGGATCAAATATTTGACATTTTTTATGATGAAATACAATTTGGAAAATTACAGTTTAATCTAGCTATTAAATAAATTAATTTTGTCAAATGATACAAATTGTGTCGATGCAAAACACTTCATTTGAACGATGAATTGAAATAAATTTTACGCTATAAGAATCAATAAAGAGACATTGTTTGCGCTAAGATAATATTTATTTGATCATATTTTCAATGGTACTTTCATTTTTCTTAAATAAGATATAATTGTTATCAGATAATTACATTCTTGTATAACAAACAATG
>JABFQD010001959.1:0-16538 GCA_022817045.1 Psix sp. ZL-2020 | reverse complement strand
TTTTATTCATTTACCCGAACAACAAGAATTTTTTTTCTTCCAAAGAATTATTTACCTTCAAAGTATTGAATATATTATTCCGAGTTTGTGTAATCGGTTTATTCCTATTTATAATTCATATAATTGATTCGGCTTGTAAATTATAAGTATAAATAAATAAGCGCCTTTCAATGGCCACTTGGCGATGTAAGTCTGCAAATTAAATACGTTTTTAGACTACATATATTTTGTGGTCGCTGAAGTTCGTTAGATTTTATTCAGTTCTAGCGACTTCGTTGCCAAATTTGTATTTTATAGCTGCTTCACTCACCATAAATATATAGTGGCTATTTTCTTTCATTGAGTATTTTCGTTCTCGAAACATTAAATGATTTTATGAGCTGCAATTTGTATAATTTTTTACGCTATCTTCCGATGAGATGACAACTTAATTAAGAAAATGTTTCAAGATTATTATCGAATAAACATTACTTTATTTAGATCGTTTTTCTAAAATTGGTTCCGGCGGTTGAAACCTTTTTGAAAACCAATTTGCGGTTGTATAGATGGGGACTTTTTGCGATAATGTATTCTCAAAAATTGACCTATAATTTGAACATTGTAAAAGTAAAAACTTTTTTACTTTATTCTTAAATATTGTTTAAACTTTGGATTAGAGATGAGGATCCGGAAAAGACAGGTACACAGAAGTGTGGAGCGTTATTGAATTGAACTTTTTCTTTTTTTTAAATCGGCCGGCATATTGAAAAGGCTCTGAGAGGCCTCGCAGCCTTTATTGAATTGACTTAAGTTGAAAAACTTGAAAGAACGTCTCTGCCTCCGACATATAGCGCGATGTGCATTGTTGTATCTCTTCGCAATTGTATAAAGAAAAATTATTGATAAATATTGTTAGCGAAATTTTTCAAATCTCGTTTCGAACGTGACACCGATGCAAAATATCTTAGCGAAGAAAGTGTATTGTGTGGATTTAATTGGAAAAGTATATGAGATGTATTTTATGCAATTTTTAGCTGTAGCAAATGCGTCTATGAAAGTAATAGTTGAAAATCTTATTGTGCAGTTTGCCACAAATTGGCCATATTAAATTGGTTCAAAATAAAGAATGGAACGAATATTTTTCATCAACGATTACACTAAATACTTCGTTGATGATTAATGTGGTTCTATTTTTAAAAATGAAAACTAAGAGCGTTGACCTACAAGTATAATTAAAACCGCAAGACTTATAAAATCAAACTAAAAGATAATACTTCTTTGATAAATTCCTTAAAAAATGCTAAGCACATCATTAATAAAATGTATTTTAAGAAAACAAGCATTACTTGTACTTGCGAAATAGTCTTGCTGGTCAAATCGAATACTTGGTTATAGAAACGTTTTATTTTTTGGACGAAAATTTTGATTCAAAATTGACCCTGCTATTTATCATTTTTATAGCGTATCTTTAATTATGTTTAATTTATTTAAAATATGCTTCAATTAAATAAATGTATATATATCAGAAGCAAATATTCATTAATACGGTATAAGAATATCCGATTCAACATTACATAGCTGAGTTATCCACGCTGTTGGGTGTTTGAACTACTATCCATTTTCAAATTATGCACATTGTGTTGTTTATTGTGCAGGTAATTACTAGATTTTGGTCATACGAATGTTTTTCAAACTATTCAATATTTGGAAATGTTCACTCGCTGTAATAATTTATACAGTCCAAATAGCAGACTAAATTTGTTTTGTGTGTAAGAAAATTAAATTCTTACATTATTACCACTAGCTGTAAAAGTACGTAATTCTTACAGTATGATGTAAAAATAATTTTCAGTTAATAAATTTATACGATAAAAAATAATGTTTATTTAAATGATATTGAACAATTTAAAAATCCATTATCTCGATCTTATTTAAGTTTTCCATGTTAGATGTCGGGGTAAAATGTAAATTTGAATTTTTGTTTAAACTAGATTTTTGAATACATTTTTATTAGTTACATGAGGAGTTTTTTTCATTCTAATTTTTTAATAATCATTTATTTTGACTCTAAGTTTATTTCATTTGAATTTTAAAATAAGGAAACAATTTTCTATTTTATTTTTGAATGTTTTTTTATTCCATTAGTCATGAAAATAAATATGGTGTTATGATTTTTCATATTATACATGATTATATATCAATATATATGTGAAATGTATAACTTATTAGACTAAATTTGATATATACGAATGATCTATTTATGATATTATACTTGAAATGAGATACTTATACTAAAATGGTAAACAAAACTGGTAGTATCAATGAAAACGATGTTTAAGTAAACTGAACTTCAAAAATCTTTTTCATGTACTTTTACAAATCGTTGCAGCCAATTTAAAGTTTAATAAAAAATATTCTCTGATCAAACTAAATTTAACTGGACTTAATAAAGTAAACTAAATCTTGTGTGGAAATCCAAAAAATTTATTCTACGTATATTCAATATTATAATTCAGTTTTTAGGTATGAATTTGATTATAATTCAAATTTTCAAATATCATTTTATTTTTAGTTAATTAAGATAATAGTGATATAAAAATGATGAATAATTATCGACTTGAGATTGTCTGTGTCTTCATAATAATAAGAAAGGACAATTTGATAGTACGGTAAATAAGTAAAAATAAATATGAGTTTTGTTGAACAATCTGCAAATATTTTCAAATTATCTTCAATATCAAAATAATTTTTCACAGTAATTTCAATTTTAGCAGTTATTTCATAAATACACTTTTCTATACATTATAAAATATTTACAAATTGTACATGTGTTATAAGGAAAGAAATATATTTTAGAAATATAATTTCATCTATGTTAAATATTTTTTTACGGTACATTAAAATCAACAAATCATACAGAAAAATGAAATAATAAAAAAGCAATAAAAATAATGATTACAAATTGTCTTCCTACATTCTAATGTTATATATCATCAAAACGAATTATCCACAATTTACGAAAATAATTCTTATACCCATTGTGATTTTTATACTAAATAAAATGAAATTTCGCTAGTTCATATAGTTGTAACGTTAAGCATCATTAAACAGTATCATACCGTAAAATAATACTATCTTCTGGCTGTTGGCTGAATCTTGTAACATAAAAATAAAATACTAAACTTTAAACGATGCGTTTGAAAGTTGTAATTTGCACAAGTTGGAAGAAAACTAACGAAGATCTGAAATGCTGTTAGAACTGATGAAAACGCTGATAAAATGTTAGTGACTGTAATTTGGGATGGAAATTGGTGGAATGAGCGCGGACCTTGTGATCGATAATCGATTTTCTAAACTACGACATGGTTACATGATTAGCAAGGAAAGTAATCTGTTATTTGCATCGCGTACGATTCGGAAGCTTACGAATCGAGAACTCATAGGTTGACACATCCGGTTGACGCTCGCGCGGAAATTCGAGCGGAAGATCGCAGCTGCATCGCTGTGAAATTTGGACCATTGGGCTTACAAGCTGAAGAGAGGCGATTTGAATTCGATTTGAATTTTGAGTATCTATGTACTCGTGTGATTTTGTGGCATATATCTTGGCGGACACGCTGCCGAATAGCTCGTTGCTCGCGCCACGCAATGCCTACGCGTGAAGCAGCCCGTGACAAATGTTCCCTTCAAATGGCATACATAATTGTTCATTATAACTCAACTATATAATCGCGCATTTTACATTTTCGGTTTGTATAGCTTGCTAATCATGCGTTGAGCAAACCGTCAATGTTTGATGTTATCGTTAATAATTGTTCACTTTTGCCATCTACCAATTATTATTTTATGTTTGGCTGCAATTAATCATGTCCGTTGTTTGAAATCATCAAGAATACATCCGAAACGCCCGAAGCTACACCTACCGAAAACTAACACCAAAAACCTACGCAAAATTAACACATTTCCGTAATTTGTGAAACAGAATGAAATATGATTCATGCAATCAGAGAAAAGTATACATTTCACACAGCTTTCAATAGAATTTGAAATATTGGAATCGATGTACATTAGAATATTGGAAAGTAGACGATCTGCCAAACAAGAAAAATCGAATCATTTTCCTTTTAATTAACAACTCATCTATATTGTTTAGTGATGAAATGCTACTTTTTCTTGTCCTTTTTTTCTATTTTCACCATTTCAGCAACTTAAAATAACATTTTCAGAATAACAAATAGAAATGGCGATACGGCAAGTCATTATTGTTTATTTTATTTTTTTTTACCTTCGCTGATGTAACGATATTGGATTCTCATTATTTCAACGTCAGGAATAATGTCGTTTATGATTTTTTAGAGATTAACAAATATTTACGGTGCTTTTGATTTGTTTCTCTATTTGTTTCTTAGCTGCGTCAGCAGAAACTTATTCTCATTCTAATTTAACGCGTAGATAAGAAACACCGAAATGTATCAATTTTCAGGAAGTTTCCGCTCCCGAGTGGTGTCAATTTCAAGAGGTTCGAGGGTATTGCATGAATTTAAAATAATAGTGTACTGTCAAACTTCGAATTAATTCATTGAACAAACTTGTTCCATGTAATTAGAATACTTTACAACTAGCTATGATAACTTCATTTTTTGTTGCAATAAATAAAACTGAATCGAATAACAAAGTATATTAATCATTTACAGAAAGAAAGATTTAATAATTATTTCTCAAAAATATATTGCAGTATATTGTAATATTTAAAATGCAGTTTTTTTAGTTATTATTATTTTTGCATAACAGATAGATTCAATATTTTTAAACAGTTAAAATCTTCGGTATTGAATAATAAAGCTTTTGAAAAGATAAAAAATATATTTCAAAATTAAAAATTAATGATATGAAGAAACTTGTTAAAATTCATTTGAAATGTGGACGTTTTGAAGTATTACGTAATCAGATGAACTATTTATTGAAATGACTAATTATTTAATAAAATAGCCCTTTTGGATATTAGTCAAAGGATGAAATATGTTGTTGTATTTTATGTTATATGTTTTGTTGTAACAGGATTGGCTTTGGTTGCACCCGAAATACATGTTATATAAATTAATTCGTAGTACTTATTACTAATTACATTATTGATTACTCGACTAAAAATGAGCAATCCGTATTTAATACGTACACATGCAAAATCATGCATTATTAAGATGTGGTTTAAAATAAGTAAGCTCGTGAGAAAAATTAGAAGGTTTTTTAAATCGTAGAAAATAAAAATCATTGCCTACGAATTTAGTTGCGGTCGACACTTGAAAACCGACAAATAAAATTTATTATCTTTTACTTCTACTATTTAAAGGCGAAACATTAAATCGCAGTTTAATGTTGAAAAAAACTTTATAGCATATTTCAAAATTAGCAACAAATCTAGAGATTTTATTTTAAGAGATTTAAGCCTAATTACGGTCTATATTGATAATATGATTTGCAGTAAAAGTTTTCTACGGTAGATATTCATGGACCATATATAAATTCGGTATGACAGTAATCTGAAGAATGTCTGTGTTCCAGGATATGTCAGACTATTTATATAAATAGAAAAAAAATTGGGTTCAGATGAATGAGAGTCTGAATGAAGCATGAAAGGGTACGGCTATTCACACTAAATATAAATTATAAATAGTTGTACTATAAAATTTATCGATTATCGTGCTGCCGTATATTATCGCCAGACTGCCAAATTGTCATAATCTGAGAATAGTTTAGCAAAATGAAAAGTATTCGCAAACAAAATTTCAACCGAAATTCTAACTGATGATCCCAAGAATGTAGTCTTCTTAATAAAAAATTAACTCAATATTAACGTTCATTTGTGTAATTTAGTAGAAAGCTGTTATCAAATTCTTAATATTATAAATTCACGTGGGCCTGTTTATTATATTTGATGTTTAAGTAAGTCTATGCATTAACATATGCGGATGTCGTTTAGATTACTTGCCATTCTCCAGAATATACTTTCTTCAGAGTGTCACCATAATTTCACTAGATTTTTACCAGATTTTTCCTATATCAATTTCGTACTGTTTTCTTCCACGCGGGATATTCACAGGATTTTTGTAAAGCTTCTTCGAATAATACGACGAAAATACTTCGAATGGTCTGTATGACAAGTCCGGCTTGAGGTTTTAGGAGAGCGAATTTAACAGTTCATGTCTTTTGAGTTTTGTGGAACTTACTAGGTATAATAAAAAACCATGTTTTATGTTGTTTTTTCTGAGAACTAATTAAAATAAGTTTGTTGAATTTCTGACGTTCACTTTAGTATGATAAATATATACATATAAATTTTAAAGATTGGGTTAATACTTTTTTATCTGCGTTTCAATTTAAGAAAATTATGACATCTTGAAATTTAGCTTGCATTCTAATTTACATTTTTTCTAGAATGAGAACATTTTATTGGAACATTTTGCAGTGTTGTATTTTCCAGTGATACGAGATACTTACACTTTTTTATGATATTTATGGGAAGCGTTTTATTAAATGATGTTTTATTGTAACTTATGGTGTTTTAAGGAGTTCCGACATAAGAAAAGGGATTTTATGTAGGAGATACTATAGGTTCTTAGCGTGTTCAACGTCGTTTATGTTTCTTAACAATTTATGGGGTTTGACTTATTTCATAGGATTATTTTACTAACATGAAATACTGCGATATACATTGTAATAATTCGCCGAGTATAATTTGTTTTTACGAGATAAATTTTATCGAACTGTAGGTTAATTTATTTTTGCAAAATTATTAACAATCTAAACTTTTATAATACATTAATTTAATAAAGAAACATCAGAAAATGCCATAAAAATGTCGTTTTTGAAAAAATATCTCTTTTATTAATAGGGTTTAAGCTTATCAAAGTAATAAGACTCTTTGCCTGGAATTTCCAAAAGGGAAAAATTTCATCTCATTTATTCGAAAGGAAATTTATTTACCTACGATTTTTGCAATAGTTATCTAATATTTCCTTAAATTTTATCTCAAGAAAAATATTTATTGTATAAGTACGATTATCCCACTAATATACTTCAATACACATATACCATATTTTTTGTTCCATTGGAGTAGTGGCGCGGTATTTCTTTGGACGATTGTTTATTATTGTAGCCAGCTCCTCATGAGTCGGCCTTAGCACAGATTTTATCACTTATTTTTTTATTACATCAGATACACACGTTGAAGTACTATTTTAGCCATTTTTTGTGGTGTCGATTTTATTAGAAGTGACATATTTTATTATTTTAATGTGTTATAAAATTTCGTGATAAAAAGTTTTTGATAAAAAAACAGTAGTAAAATATTTTCACCTTACGCTGTAATTATTGTAAAAGATTATAAGTGTCATGTATGTATTACATGTGGTATTAAATTTCAATACGTTTTATATTAATAATTTGAATAATACACAATGAACTAGTTTAGAATAGTTTTTAAAAAGAACTAAAAATTTAGTCAGTTTTATCTTAGTACTTACAACATTGTAATTTCGTTAGTGTAATATTAAATTTTTATCATTTCGAAGATTTATTAACTCACATATTATAAAATGTCTGAAGCAATCACCTGATGGAAATCTTTGCTAGATTTCAGTATAAATAATATTCATTTATGCGATTTTTTATATATAGTTAAAATGTAAAATTTATATTAAGATATATGAGCACAAATTTTCGTATGATGTTTTTAACATTTTAGTGACACTAAATATATATACAATGTATAGTAAACTATGATAGTTTGTACTCTACTCGATGCTTTCGTAAATATCTTTCTTTTAATACGACATTTCATATAGTATTGTACTATTTCTTATTCAGCCAAAGTTGTTTACCAGAGGTGATATATTTTTGAAATAAATAAATAAACATAATATACGTTATGGGCATAAATGTATATATTTTAGTAAATATATAAGTATATAAGAAGAATAAGATGTTAAATTTTAATTATTACTGAATTACAATATTTAAAAACATGAGAAGTTCACATTCAGTCATGTGAAAGTTAATTTCAAATATTGTAATTACATTTTTTAACATCTGTTACAAAATATATATGAGTTATATTTCTGATTATAGTTTAAAAGTTTAGACTTCTAGATAACTTATTTATTCGAACTTGTTCAAATACTTTCAAATCAAGGGAAGTACAAGTTCTTTTTACCAGATTTATTATTTACAAACATTTCGAATAGATCTGGAAATATGTTGAGTAATAATAAGTGAATAAATTACAGTTAGATTAACTTTATTATGAGATTCAACGCAATATTTAGCCGATGAAAATCTCACTGATGACATATGTATTATCTTATAATTGATTAAATTTATAGCTCTGGATTAAGATGCTTTGGGTGTATTGATTTTATGTAATTGAATCATTAATTTCATTCAACCATACAATATATAAAATAATATATAATTGACAAACATAACAATTGCAAACATTGCTAATTTAGTTTAAGTAGAAACGCCTTTTGATTCATATAAATATAAATTTCATAATGTAACATGATTAAACTATTTATTTTGCCTTGTTTATTAATTTAATATTTGAAAATATTTTCAAAATAAGTTTAACTAATTTAGAATTCCTTTCCAAAAGCTTACTGCAAAATAACAAAAATTAATCAATTTGTTCGCTAGATATTAAATTGCTTTCATTATAAAAAATGTTCTGGTATTAAGAAATTGTTTTTAGTATTTCGTTTCACGTAATTATTCTTCATATATTTTATTACGTTGAAAAATAAAACTAAAATTTATGATACGTGATTTAAAATAATTGCAGATGCCCGGAAATGCTTGGAAGCGGTGTCGTTCGGTGTTGTTACCACTGACGTTACTACTGGTACTGTTGCTGGGGATACATCTTCCGTTGGTCGTAGCACAATGTGGTCCATCCACATTGGAGAAACAAGACAGGCAGAATAAGCTTGCTCTTTACAAAGTTACTTTGAAAACTTACTGGTCTAGGGCACGTTTTCCACGACATTATCCAGAATGGAAACCACCAGCGCAGTTTGGAAAGTTAGTTGGTAAGTACAAGAAATGTCTGCTAGCAAAAATAATTACCAATATGTTTTACATAACTTACTTATTGTAATGCTCTAACTTAGCGACAAACATTCTACCGATGTCAGCCAACCGTTAAGCTCTCGCGAAAACACGATGCTAAATTGTTTGCAAACAAATACTCTTCGTCCTTGAAATGTTTTTATTTTACATCAGGGGTCATTTTTCTTAGTAAATAAAACATCGTTTGTTTTTGTTCTGTGTTTTGATACATTTTTTGTTTATTCTTTTTATTCTCGCGAACAAACTTCGAAGGGGAATAAATAAGTTTAATGTCATTACAATACATTAGTTACAAGTACGTTTACAAGTTACAAATGCATTTTGGATGTGAAGCAAGATTCATTTGTACAACTGGCTTTGGCTTGGGAAAGGAATTTCGAAGGGGATTTTTATTGATTTTTCTTGATATATAAAGTAACTAGATTAATTGGCTTGGCAACAAAATTTTATGTTCAGATTAATGTTTAGGGTCACTCACAAAAATGTACTAATTGAAGGTACAAGTTGAGTGCGTATTTGGTCATAAAAAATTATAATAACAATTTATAATTTTGTACACAAAAACCGGTCTCGTTGCAATTACGAACATCATATGCATAGCAAACACATGTATAAACGCATACAAACGATGTTTCGCACAGTTATTCAAGGTACCTCAATACTAAAGTTTGTTTGACAATTACATCGTTTGGTTTTGGGATAATTTATAGTACAATCCAATTTGTTGCAAAAATCAAATGGATCAATTACCTTATTGATAATTTTATGTACTCACTTTATTGAAAGAACATTACACCAAATAGATATTTTATTTACATTTTATCAGCGATGGTACGAAATTAAATAGACCCTGTTTCTATTTGCAATTATAAAAAATACTTTGCTAACAAAGTAAAAACCTTATGCAGCAATGAAATTTCAGTATAGATTCGTATACATGGACAAATTACTAAAATAAATCGTAATTTTAAGAAAAAGTCTTTCGCAGAAGGACAAGAAGAATGAAACATTGTGAGACTGTAATTTACTAACATCTTACAGAATCCAACAGTTATATTGAATATGAATTTATTTAATTTAAACAATTGCTGATATATATAATTTTATATTATTATTATAATGTAAAAATGTTGTATTTTCATTTTTTAATGCTATTTCTACATATAAATACATATTCTTCGAAAAGAAATATTTATATGAGATTTTATATACTGTGAAAATATATTTAGTTTCATGTAATTAAAGCAAAGTTTCTGTCATAAATATTGTTGTTGAATATACATAAATGATAAAAATGTTTTTTTATAATTTATTGTTGATATTTATTGATGATTAATTCGTTCAATAATTTCAATCAAAATCAACAGTATCAAATAATTAATAATAGGAAAAAATCAGATTACATGATACATGCATTAATTTTACAGATAATGTTATGATATTTCAACATCAATAGAAGAAGAAATTAATTATTCATACGAAATAAAATTGCTTATATTGATATAGTGTTTGTATCGAAAGATGACAATATTTAATTGCAGGTTTTCATGTATAAATTTACTTTTGGGTTATTATACGGAGAGTAATTAAACCGAACGTATCATTATATGGTTTTAGAATATACTCAGCTGTATTAAAAATATAATTAATCAATTATGACAGAACTGTTATTTATAAATACTGTCAATAATTAGGTCAAAACTTATGAATACAAATAGGCTCGATGGGAAATGATCATCTGATAAAATGAGCTTGGTCAAATTGCATTAAACTTAGAAATTTAGGCCGAGTACCCCAGAAGTGAATCAAGTCCAATGTGGAAAGCTTACTTGAATATGAGAACTTGCGGCAGATTCCAATTTGAGTTGATTTTTTTAATGGAGACAGCGTTCATTATATCTCTAACTAACGCTAGAATATCATTACATTAACATTGAAGTAATATTTGAATATCCGCAGGATATTTGAGTGTTTAACCAACGTAATTTCTATGTTGAAGTTCTGTTAAAATACACGGCATGTTTGAGAAATTCGACAAAAGTGATTAAAAAATTCATAAGTCGTGTTTCAGTCACCTTGCTTTGCACATTTCACTAACGTGGAATCGAAATCTGATATTTATCGTGAAATTCATTATTATTGGTCAAACGTTCAGACTATTCAATGACACGCTGCTAAGGATTAACAATAATGATATTCATATACATATACACCGCAATGACGGAGGCGCGGTATATTTGCCATGCGGTCGAATATGAAATTCAATTTCGAGATACACGACTTGTTTGCGTTAAATCTCTTTTCAAGTAACTCGATATAAAAACAATATTCCGAATTCTGGAAATGAAATCTATGTTGCGCTCGCGTGCACCCGTAAAAGACGAATACTTTTTCATTGTTTATCCGTTTCCCGCGCCCGACAAATCGTTATCGTTATTCGCAACTTGTCGCGCCGATTTAATTAAACGTGCGCGCGTGCATTTCGCTGCGGTAATTAAGCAGCAAGAGATAGCCACAGCGGCGACGAATACTTTACGATATGATTTCGGATAAAGCGAAATCGGCGGGCCCTACTGAAATGTAGATTGTACGGAATTACTTTTCGCGGCCGGAGATTAGCGCAATGAGTTTTGTTAACCGTGACAATTTGTCCGCGCGCGCGCGCGCGGACAAAATTGATCCGATAACTGTGAGCTCGATAAATCAGAAATGTTCATATTCTCTGATGAAATATTGATGCTTCGTTAATTTTATCGTCATCTTTGCGAAAAACTAGTTTCGCGAGGTTTTGATTATTTGTATTCGTTGGCTTTCCATTTCTTCGATAGATTTATTTACCGATGAGTTCCAACTGGAGATATGACCGGTACAGTTATTTGTCAATTGATCTTTAATGACGTGTGTTTAAATATTTCTGTTATATTAAACATCAAAGAACGTACTTGTGAACGCACAGGTTCGCTGTTTTCTGTGTTTGATCTGACAAAAGTGTATTCAAACACGCGTCATTTAAGGTTAACAGAGCATTAATTGAAAGAGCGCCTAAGTAAATGGGTGTTATTTGGTGAAGCCGCCGCTCGACTAAACGAACTGTGCAACACATTTCAAACTTATAGTGGTATGAAATAAAATGATCAGCAATGCAATGGAATATGCAGCTAAGCGTTAGACATAATATTTTTCCTGTTCCACCCATTTTTCAATATATCTTCGTTCCGACGAAGAAAAGAAATTAATCGATTTTTTTGATTAATTCTCCGTTTCGGGTAATTAAAAATAAAATGTTACAAATCAGCAAATCTATATAAAGTTATTGATAACCAAAGTTCATTCCAACAGTTTTAATTGTGCTGACACGTTATGAATCCATTAATTGGATAACCCAAATAGAAATTTCATCGGGTGTGCCATGCCAGAATTGTGGCCCCGGTCGGGCTTCAAACTGGTATATTAGGTTAATAGAGATTCATATCTGAAGATTGTGCCAACATATAAGCAAAAGTGTAAACAATATTAATTCAGTATGAGTCAGTTTATATTAGATTTAGTCTAAAAATTAATACAATCGATTTTACTCATATAACGCGAACGTCAAACAGAATTTCAAAAAATGTTTCATTACAGGTTGATAAGAGTTTAATAATCCTTATCAGCATCAGGTAATTCGAACTTATTGAATATAAAATATTTTGAATGATAGAAGTATATTTATTATCGCATTATTTTAGATTTAGTATAAATAGTCTGAATTTTGATTTTTCGGATATTACTAAATAAAGGGTGTTAAAATGTCAAAGGTTAGTTTTAGACATTTTTGGGACTCAATCAAAATTAATTATTAAATTAAGTAAAATGAGTATGGAGTTATTTATTTGTTTTTACATTTCAAATTCGATAAATTATTATAAACTCATTTTACGTAAATCAGAATCATTTTTATATCAGACTTATTATCTGCATGTATCACTAGTAAAATCGATATTTTTATTAAATATTTACCATGTAGTAATAATATATTATGCTGCAAGGGAGAGAAACAAGTTATTCTTCTCACAGTGACAAGTAGCGACACAAAACGGAACAAACCGGAGGCAGCAAAAACTAACAAAGTGAGAATTTGTTAGTTTTTATTTTGCCCGCGCACACATAATATGAAAACACATGAACTACGTTTTCAATAAACTCTTTTTAGGTTATGAGTAACGTTGTTACTTCCGAGGCAGTTTTACACTTAATAATTATCACCCCCTACAGGGTTAAAAACTATGTTTTCCTGGTTTCAATAAATAAATGATGAAAAATGTTTTTTAGGAAAAGGACAATTTGTATACCTAAGCTTATGAGGAAATAGGTGATGATTGCTTTCAGTGTTGATAATGGCATTATTAAAAATTTTGATTAATTTGAACACATTTCAAATATTTTACTTTCAATTTCAATCTTACTTTCAATCATTTATTTTACAAAGAATATATGTAGTTTAAACAAAAACTAACAAATTATACGAATATAATAAAAAGAAATATAAACGAAATGAAATCCTTTTAAAAATAATATTGAAATCAATCTTCATTAAGATGTTCGTTAATAGGTTGAATGACAAGATTGTACATAATATAAAAGTCATGGTGATATATTCTGACTTTTATGTATAATGCTAATTATGAAAATTGACTTAAATCAATTCCAGTATTATTAAGATTTTCATACTTTTCAATTAAAATATATTTATTAAGTCACTGATGTTTTTTTATGAACTTCGATACGATTTTGAGCGGAGTTTGTTTTAATTGAATTATATCTATAGAATCAAAGAAAAACATTTTTATTTGCTATTTCTTTTGTTCGACTTTTTTTTCAAATTACTTATAAATTAAATCATTGTTTTTAAATCGCGCAAAATATTTTAATTGATGAGGATTTTAGAAGTAACTCTTGCCAGTATGTAAAGACTGTTCAATTTTATCTGTTTCATTTTGCTTTTTACAGATAGCGCTTCATTCAGTTTTTTCTCTCGTTATTAAACAGAATAATCTATCGAACAACAAAGATAAATTACACAAATATTATATACAAATTTCGAGTGTTATGTTAGGCGTAAACAATTTTTTAGAGATTTCTGTGAAATTATGATTTTGAGAACCAAATGAATTAATTTTGAATTTAAAAAAATACATTGCAATGTCGGTAGCGCTACCATTATCGCTGTAAATTTTAAAATTCTCTCACAAAAATTTTGATCTAAATGAAAATTCCTCACATTTAGGTCTCATTTGCTTTAAAGTCAATTTTTGATTTTCATTAATTTAAAATTATTCGACATTTCCCAGACTAAAATATCGAAAAATATACGCAGTTTGATATATACACTAAAAAAATGGATTTATACGATCTTTTCTCGAAAAATTAACGTTGGCAGATTTTTGCGAATAATAAAGTTACGTTTTATTTGTAACATTCCACGAGATCAAATGCAAGATTCACATGCATTGCTTTGAATCAATATATACTCATATATATGAAAATAAACACCCGTGTTTGTGTTTATTTACTTTCATGAAATCAATGAACCATAATTGTTTTAAGACTTTCTAAATATTAGTTTGCAATGAAAATTGTGAGCTCCACTTATATTTTACTATGCTTTCGCTTCAAAAGAAGCAAAATCTTACAAAGCCGAAGATGATGAAGTTAATGTTAAATTTTCCATGATCGATAATCATGTTTTCGTTTCAAATTTGGTTCCTATGTTATTTTATAACATCAGGGTTATACTATTGAATATGAAGGGATACAGTTATTTAGTTTTACTCGGCGCATGCTCTTGGTATTTAAAAATTTTTAAAAAACAGATAAAACACATAAAAAATAATAAAGATCAAAAGCCATTTTACAATTTTACTGAAAAACTGAATTAGCACGGATTCCATTTTTAGGATGTTCGACTTCGTTATAATTTTTATCAATTTGTTATTTTTGTATTGTTAAAAAATTTAAGGAAAAGTAAACTGACAATTTTTTAAATTTATCTCAGAAATTTTAAGTTCATAAATAATCCTGATTATCTTTAAAAAATGTCAAAATTTCGTTAAAGCTCCGAAAATTCGAATAATCAATTTTTACTTTTGACATTGAATTGATTTATTTTTGCTCGAGGCAACTTACTTCTAAATTTTTTCCTACATTTAAATTCATCAATGCCTATTATTAAAAAAATGTAAATGTATAAAACCCACAAAAACTACAATGTATAGCAAAGAACAACTGCTAAGATTTTGGAAGAAATCAGTACTAACTCAACGAAATTTTAATATTTTTTTTTTTTTGACAAAAACTACTACATTAATGTACAGAGATGTCTGAAATTTAAACAAAAAATGATGAATAAAAAACAAAACGAAAAACTATTTTTATTTTTTCTTTTATAGCGCCAAAGTTTAATTAAATTATTTTTTATTATAAAAATACACTTAATAACACGTTAAGTTCTTTAAAATATAGCTTATTGTTAAGTATTTTTAAATTACATTTTAATTTCAATTGGGTAAAATTTAATTGTATTATAATGAAAGTATTTAGAATTGAAGTTCAGTGATTTGAAGTACGAATGTCTGTGAAAGTAAATAATTTTTATTTAAACTAATGTATTTTTTCACTGGAATAATACAGTATTTTTTTACCATTAAATTAATTCTTATGTGAGTGTACAATGGTTTCTACTGAAAGATGTTTAATATTTAAATGTAATTTATAATTAAATTGTTTGTGTTAATAATGTAGATGCGTATATACTTCATAAAATAAATTTAATTGTTTCTCGTTTTATTTGTTTCTGACGAGTAAATATGCATTTAACTAATATTTTATAGGTAAATGCAGAAGTTATTTGTATAAAAAGAATATCATTTTCCCATGTTTTTTATTTATAGATATGTATTATTTTTCACCTATTATTTTATTTAGTTTAAGACGAAGATTTAAAACATGGGCTTCTTTGCATATCAATTAATGCTAATTGTTCTACGAATATATATCTTGTATGAACTTATTGAGTTTTATATATTGATTCAATTCCCGACAATGAATAACTGCGTTTATTTTAACTGTTTTATTTCGTTTAATTAATTTAGTCTATTTCGAAATCCTTTCACAATCAAAATGTGTTACAGTTTTGATTACTTTGCTCGGAACAATGCATCTGTACGTATGAAGTAAATATTATTTTTTTAAATTTACGATATGATAATAAAAAATTTATGGGACCGAAGTTAAAGCTTTTTTAAAATAACTTTTACGGTCTGAATCGTAATTTTCATTAGTATTAGCACTATCAATACTACTTATAAAATAACATTATCGTAGACCGAAATGCGAATATTTGTTGATAAATAATTTTTGCATAAATTGATTTCTTTCAGCGCGGAATTTCATTCAAG
>JABFQD010001958.1:0-16552 GCA_022817045.1 Psix sp. ZL-2020 | reverse complement strand
TTATCTGCAAAGACCGTTGCGATCTAATGTCGCGATAGGTAAGAGAGGTGATAATTGCTTAAATCATAAAATATTTATGTTTATTATTATCTTGAAACTGTACTATATATTATTATTATTATTATTATCATTATGTCGTAATTTACTAAAAATAAACTCCAACAATATACTTATATGTTATATTATAATATAAAATGTAATTTTATTAAGATTACTTAAACTTATTTATAATAGCTATTTAAAACATTTAATTATGATTTATACTATATAACAAATAGAACAATTAACTGAATTCATTACAACTTTCCCTTTTTTTCTTAGAATTTTATAATTGTTAGATATTATTGTTCAATGACCTTTTGAATTCGTGATCATAACTTATAATTTTTCCATTAAAATAATATTTGTATCAATAAAAAATATATTTTTATGTTATTGTTTTTATTTTGTTTTTAATTAATACAATTTATTATTTAAAAACAAATGAATTCAGTACAAATTTAATTATTGTGTGTGTATTATCTTAAGTATTGTGGTTTTATTTAGAAATAAAATTGATTGTTGAAATAATATACATTTTATCGAATTTTGTTTGTACTTTGTATATCGTGTCTTTTTAATCATATTTATATAATTTAAAATAACCGATTTTAAAATTTTAAACTTTCTTATATTATGAGAACTTCATTTTATTATCAAAATATTAAAATTTAACTTTGAATCATATTTATACCCCTGTGAGGCTGCAGCCGTTTTATCTTAAAAGTATTACGAGAATGCCTTACCTGCATATAACTAAGGGGTACTAAAAGAAATGTAATGTTTTTTTTATCATTTTAATATATTCTATATAAAAAATGATTATCATTATTATAAAAATAACAGTTTTTCTTAGTCAATAAATAGTTTCAATTTTTTTATAGTGTATACTAAATAATATTGATCTTTATAACAATATATGTAAAACATTCGTATTTGTTTTAGTGTATAGAAATCTTTTGTATTTGAATTGTTTAAAAATATACCATTTAATAGGGATTATTTAAGTATATTTAAAAAATAAAATTTTTGGTAAATGCGGATTTTAACATAATTATAATATTATTATATAAATCGTTTATTTAATTATTTTGAATGCTATATGTTTAAAAAGCATACTTAAATTTATAACTGAATTTTTAAATTTATTTGAATAAGGGAATTCTTCGCATAATAATTTTCTTTGATATAATATTTTTCTCTAATATTTGACATTTATGAAATAAACCAAATAATCATGTATACGATTTCATTAAATTTATTATTTATTCGGAAATAATATACATGTTCGTATTTTGCATATAAAAATAACATAAAATGTTATTTAATTTTTTGAATATTGGAATAGCATATATTTTCAATATATTCCTTAGATTTTCTATTTCCTCATACTAAACATTTCAACAAGCATTTATATTAAAATACGCTTCACACTACAAAATTCACATTTCCTTAGACGTATGTTGAAATATTGAATGCATACATTTTCGATATTGTACAGAACTTGGCTATTAAAGAATGTATTGCAAGCTGAAGAATGTACGGCAAATCCACTCCAATATGTTTGCTGCTTTCAATAAATATGTCAAAAATTCGCACAACATAAAAATTATTTGACGTTAGAGTTTCTATATAATTATTCTTATTTGGAAAAGAAAATCATATGAATCTATTATCGAATTTCTCCGTTGGCAATATTTCAGAAAAATATTTGACGAATCCACAAATTTAATCCAATTTCAAATATGATTAAATATGTATTAGAAATTTTGGTAGAATTAAATAGATTGAATAAAAATAATCAAAATTGTGATTATATTGAATAATAACTTGAGTATTAAATTCTTTAATATTTTTAACATGTAATGGAAAATATCAATGTGTTGTATTTTTATATTATGTTTATAAAAAAAACTTTATATTTTAGACGTAGTCACATCATTTGATTAGATTATATGTTATAAAAATGATAAAAATAGAATAATCTAATATAGAAAAACTTAATCATTAAAATCTAAGTATAAAACTTTTCAAATTCAACATTTATTCAACTGTGTTTTATTGCTTTGTTAAAAAAGACATTTCATGGATGCAATCATCATACCCGTATTTTGGTGACAAGTATTTAGTGATATAAAAGTAGTGAGGACCAAGTGAATAAGAAAATGAACAGGGAACATTATATTGAGGTGGTTGCATGAAAAAAAAGGAGGGCAAAATTGGCGGCAATCGTATTGAAGCAGAGGTCGGAGAACTTGAAGTCTGATCAGTTTAAAAGTGCACATTGAGTTATTGGTAGCTCATCTACCTCGTCAATATCCGACTGGATGGCTTCGCCATTTCTTCATCCTTTTCGTTCAATAAGCTGAAAAACTTGATTTTTAAAAATCTCACACTTATTGATTTTCAAAAACTGTGGACACAATATTTACGACCGGAAAATTGATGACTGAATTACGAAATCCTTTTAACATCAATAAATTTATGTATTAAACTGAAGAGCTTTTTCTGCGAACGATTCGGAAAAAAGATTAGCATATATCATGAAATTAGATTGGGTTGTCTAGCAGGAGTAATCGAAGATTCGATTTCTAGAAGTCGTCGCGGCGGTCAATCATACAATGGCAGGAAAAAAAGCCACTTTCGGTGCGAAGCAAAAGAAGTGCTGGAAAAATTGCACGATCGGAACAAGATCGGATAAAGTGATTTTGTCGACGAGCTTACTTACACGAGACAATATCGGGGGACGGTGGCAAGGCGAGTTAACGGCGAAGGGGTTAAAGTGCTTCATTGAGATTACAAACGCAGCTCGCTAGTTTGTCGAGCAGAGTTATGTTAGCGTAGTAACGTAAATACCCATCCTATTCGAGAGCCGAATTCGGGTCGAGGGAGAGAGGCGTCTACAGTAATAGAAACGATGGAAAGCAGCAGTGAATGAGAAGAAAAACTGTAAAAAAGAAAGAAAAACAAGACATAGCTTTAGGGATAGAAAAGAAAAAACACAAAAGGAGCTTGATAGGAGACAAAGTTAGATCTGGTCGTAAACAACTGTCGAACACAATCTCCTAATGCAGGCATTTCTTTGTTCGGAGATAGGTAACCCGTTCAGTAAATGGAGAGTTATTTGGCAGAGTTGGCCAAACAAATTTTCCACGCTTCAAGTACATGCGTTTTTTGTCACTTTCTTCAATTTCAATTTGACGCTAATTCAAAGATGCGTCAGCTTGCCAAATAGCAATACCGTCAAAATGGTAGAAAAGTTGAATTAAAGCTACACCAGCTTAAAAAACAAAGTCCTGAAATTTACGGTTTTATTAGTTTTCGCATGATTTATTACTCCCAAACATGTTACCGATTTTGGCGCATTGAATTTTTTATTGTATCTTGGTGCCCGTTTAATTCACTTTGACCATTACATAATATTAGTATTGATCGATTTCTTTTATCGTCGCAACTTTATCTTCAAGAACTTCGATCGTGCGACTATCGTTGTGACCCAATCTCAAACGACTATCATCGCTAAGAGGTGCTCTGGATAACGATAACTTACGATAATACCACGCCGATCACGAAAGTAATATTTCAATGCTAAAAGGCAATGACTAAAACAAGACTTTGGTAATGTGCATAAAATACAAAAGATAGTAGCACTAAATTTTTTTTTCTTCAACAATTTAAATTCAAACAAATAATAAAAAAGTAAGTTCCTATGTAATCGTAAATATATTATAAATGTAATATTTTCAAAATATGAACGAACACAAATCGCAAACTTGACAAATGGAAACCAATATGAACTCCCGCTTTATTTATATTCGAATGATTCCAAAGTGTCTATTAAAGTTGAAACTACACACATCTATCAGATTCCATATCTCTTGATGTTATATTAGTCATAAAAGTGCTGATAGTAAACTTGCTATATTTATTTAAACTGTATAATAATGATTAAACTTAAAACATCTAAAAACTAGCTCTGAAATAACATATTTTTTCTCCCAGATTGTAAGAAAAGAGAAGGAAGCCACAAAAACAGGAGATAAAGAAGCAGTAAAAGCAGTAGACTCGGATTGGTGGATTCATTATTATTTGTGAATGTCGGTATGGTATGATATGAATATGTCCGGGTGCACTCGCGGACAGGTAGGCAGAAGGCGAGCACGAGGCAAAGCAGAAGCACAATATAATTACTATCCTCGGTGGACCGCATAGTTTATTGAGCAAGAACGGGACTTCCGCTGCGGAATCAGATAGCTGGTAGACCATGGTTATGTGCGCCATATATTAGACATAACCAGCGATGGCATATGCACCGCGCATACATACTTCACTAGTTATCTGCATCCTGCCCGGAGGTTGGCACAAACAAGCGGTTGCTGATTGCACGGTATAAGTAGGATTAAGCTGACCTTGAACCGCAGCTCAAGTTCTTGCCCCCAGAATCTTCTGCCTCCAGACAATAACTTGGTGATTACCGATTAATTGGTTGAGAAGATAAAATAGGCTTAGTTAGATATCTACAGAGCGCAATTAGCAGGCTATAAATGCAGTCGGTGGATGCATTTATTGGAAATTGGCTTTGCCAATTATACTCCGGTGATCAATATTAAGGACAGAAGGTTTACGGGCCGATGAAATTAGAAATTGCGTTTAGACGCCGTACGCATGTCTCCTATAATAGTTAGTGGGTCTTGGTGCAAACCTCTATGCAAGCTGCTGCACCCGTGCATCGTCAGCTGGCGAGTTGCATCGCAAACTAGCAACCATGTGCTAACAACCGTGTCATCAGTTTGGCGGTCAAGACGGTAGCTTTCTCGCTTTTCGTTGGTTCGAATGCAAAACAAAACAATACTGTATCAGCCATTGCTCACAGCTAACACTAATTACTGGTCATTATTCGCGCCGTGGGCGGGTAATTAGAATTTATGCTCATCACGATAATCCGCGAACGCTCGAGCTGGCTCGAGTTAATGCGCCGTGAGTTTCGGTTAATTGTTATTTACGTGCGCGTCTCACGCGATCGACTCGCCTCAACCAACAGACGAGGATGGACCGACGCGGTCGGAGTTGTGCGATGACGGAGAGGTCCGATCGTGCCAGACGCCAAGTGTTAGAAGAAGCGCGCTTCCTGATTTATCGACACCATTTATCACGGTTAATCGTTCAACATTTAATTATGTTGAGACACGCGCGAAGTTTAGATGGCTCGAATACGCTGTTTTGTTTGTTACCAGTTGGCGAATTGTTTTGTGAAATCAAAAAAATAATAACTAGCACGAAAAATTGATTTCTGTCGGTGACAATTTCAACATCAGGTACCTTATTTTAATCAGAAGATGCGGTTCGTTGAAATTAAGTTCGAATAAAACTTGCTGACACTTGAAATTCGATTATACACAAAAAGACACTTTGGCAGAAAATAAGTTGATCGATTTTTAAACGATGACGATTTCATCGTAGATGACAATCAGTTTTGAGTTTAAGGAGTTAGTGGTTTATTTAAATTAACATTTGCTTATATCTAAACAAGAAAATCGGTTGAAAGCTGAAACATGCTACGAGCGAATAATCTCTAGACTTTCTGATGACAGTTTTTGTATCAGATGACAGCCTATTTCAATTCGGCGAAGTGGTTCATTGAGATTAGGTTATAGAATGAGATTTACTTATACTCAAGCGTGAAAATCGGTTGCAAACAAAAAGATTCGACGGTAAAATTGCACAATTTTCTGCCTGCGGCAGGTTTTCATCTACGTGCAATGAACTTCACAGCCTCTGAACTTTAACTTTTATTTGAGAAGCCGGAAGTTTCGTTACTCGTCGCATAATCGAGCAGGGACATAAAGCCACGACTATAGACGAGCAATCTCCAGGGCAATAAAATCAGCGACAGGTCGTGAATTTGTGACACAACGCTCATAAAGGAATTTATGCACGTATTCGAAGACTACGCGACTTTCGTCCGAGTGTATGCAGCGTTTTCACGCCGATATGTGTCGCAGTTCTTATTTTCGCGTCGATTCAATGGTGTTATCTTTTCTTTTGTGATAAGTACCTGACGCTCGAAAGAATTAAGTAGTAGTGCGAGGAAGTTCGTGTTTGTTGGGGACAAAAATCGAAGAATCGATCGAGAAGAAAATCGCGAGACAAAGCCTCGCGTTCGTAGAGTCAACAAGGGCAAAAAATTGCGACATCGTCCGACGACGCGACTGTTCCGTTTTCCTAATCAATTTTCAATCGGCACGATCTGTGCCCATTTTCTTTTTCATCACACACAATCTTTATTTCCTTGATCTCGACAAGATATTTGTCTTGAAGAGCGATTTTTTTCACACTTGCATCTATAATTTATATGTCAAAACTTTGACAATAAATTTTGTTTTGAATATATTGTCAGGATTGTTTACAACACAGAATTTTCATTGCAACTAAATAACTAAGTTCAAATAAAAACTAAGTTGTTTTTCACTGTTCAAAAACACGAAACTATGTCAACTCTTTGATTAACTGGAAAACGAATTTCCATAAATTTCCGCCACATCACTGAAAATTATGATTCTTTGTCATACAGATCGAGTAAGATTAAAAATTCCATTTGATGGTTTGATACACATTTGATATCAGTGACGAACTTTATGTGCTCGTGATGCAGGGTTTTTTGGCTGCGAGGTATAAGTTTCGCGGCGGTAAGAAATATACAAAAATTTATGAAACTGTTATCGGGAATACGTTGCAGCGAAGTTTAATGGAAAATAAACTTGTGTATAATCTAGCTCACGCAAAATGTTTATCTGTGTTAGCGGCCAGTATTTTCTGTACAGTGCAAAAAAAGCAAAAAAATATATAAAAACAATACGTATAAAAAAAACATATCTGAAATAACAACAGCGGACAGTCAGGCCGTGGTCGATTTGTGATGGAATAATGAAACGTTTAAATCGCGGTGTATAATAGGAACGCGAATAAAAACGTCTGAAAAGAGTTCATAGCCGATGCATATAAGTCTTCGTCGCGTGTTCGTGAAAATAAACTCGGTTTTCCGATAAGTGGTTATTTGCTCGCACAAGTGGCTCGCTGTCTGAGCGAGCACATCGGAAGTGGTTTTCGCGTGTAATATTATCGAGTTATCGAGAGTATGATAGAACGGAATAGGATGGGAAGCTTGAAGGAGAATGAGGCACGATTCGAGGGCAAAGAGAGAGGGGCGTGCTGTGCTTGATCGAACAGAATATGCATATGTATATATCAATGAGAGATAAAGACAGACCAAACAAGACGGGATTCCAAGCAAAAGGAAAGAAATGAAGCGAGTATTATATGGAACACAATACTTCTTGGTGATTACGGAATATCGAAACCCAAGGATAATGCGAATAGTGAATAACCATTTTAATAATGTTGCTTTATTGGACGAATTTTCCATGTTTGAGCTCAATGCCATAGCGTACATACCGAGAATAAGTTTGGCGCGCGCAGCTAGGTCTATTTCTGCTCGAATTTTGTTATGCATTCAGGTTGAATGCTGCGGAAAATGAATAGTTCATTGAAATTAAATAATAAACCGCTTTATTTCTTGATCATTTTTAGGTGAGAATTCTTTTTTACTTATATCAAACAAATTAGATATAATAAATTGTTTCATACAAGGCACGTTTTGTATTTCATATTTTTATTTTAATTATATATTTATATGATTTCATTGAAAAAATTAAAATAATGATTTGAAAAGGGCACACATTAAATGATTAAAATGAAAAAGTCCACATGGTATGTTATGGAAATAAATAAACATTAAGTAATAAGTGCATAAAAACTTATTTGAAAACAAATTATGAAATTTATAACAATATTTTATGAATGTTATTTTAACTCATTTGTGATATATGTTCACAATTAAATATATTAAATATATAAATTATAAAAAGTAAATATTATTTTGTGGAAGAAATTTAATGTAAAAATAGTTTATATTACTCTTACACATTGGTAATAATAAGTTAGTTTTACGTTAAAGTTATGCACTAGAATTAATTATTAAAGTTTCATTATTCAAATTTTGTTTTTTTTTTCACTTCGATCCGAAAATATGACTTTTATATATTGACACTTCGATAAAAGAATTCGTTGTGAAAAATTGTATTTCATAATGTCGAGAAACAGATTTGAATAAAAAATATTGACTTAAAAATAAAATATATTGGACCAGCAAATAGAAATGATTTTGTGTGCTTTTTTAGGTACTCTTTGTAAACTTAACAACAACTTGTGGGCACTTTCAATGTATAAGTTGGGCACTTGTTTGTCACTTATAAAAACTTGTCAAATATTTTTGTATTATTTTTTAAAATCTTGTGAAAACATGCCAGATAAATACATCGGCTATTTTTGAGACAATTACTGTGAAGCTGTTATATGCTCAAAAAACCAAGTCGATACCGAAAAAATAATCAACAATAGTGGTATTAGTTTTCTAAAAATGATTTTTCATGTGTTTGATGGATGATGCATTTGAGCATTTATCAGGCTCATGTCAAAAACCATGTTCATCTTAACTATATATTACATTTTGGATAATTATTCTAAATAACATAGATATGTACAAAAGTAAATTCCTGGCAGGTTTTAAGCAAATAATTTAAAAGTACAAGTAGGAAAGTTTTTGATAAGTTATAAGAACTTTAGAAGTGTCGAAAGAATGTCAGAAAAGTGCCTAAAAAGGACTTGGCAAACGTACAACAGATAGACATAAAGTTCTAAAAGTATATTCATAAAGTACCTGACATGAGCTGAGCATGTTGATAGGTATACATCAAAATACCTGGAGCAAACAATATGTTCTTGGTCTATTTGTATGTTAACAATTATTTCGAAATAAGATCAAATAATATACTTGATCAAAACTAATTATAAAAACTCAAACAGATATCTTTAGAGACAAGAGTAAATGAATGCGATAAGTGGTTGTGTCAAAATTCATACTTGTCTAAGCCTAAAATTTAAAACAATGATGCGGTTTATCATAAAATTCCAAATTACCTATAGATCTTTAAGTATTAAGAATTTTGTTTGATGAATTTCCGTGTGTAACTTAAACTATAGCTAAATTGTGGTGGAAGATCGAAACTCTAAAACAGATTTATAAAAGAATTTATAACAGAACCTGTAGAACAAACCATAATAAAACCCGTTACAGATTCTATGATAAATTCTGTTGTGAAAAGCTGATTCTGTAAGAAAAATCAAAGTAGAATGCATAACGTAACCAGTATCCGTGTGTGGTAACTTGAAATACAGACACTCATAATATTATCAGTTTGTTAGAGAGTTTTTATTTCAGACAATTAAAATACATTTTTGAGATTGCTTTTAATTTTTTTGCAGGAGCTCAAAATTATTAATCATAACATTTTATTTAAAGATCTTCATTTAACAAAAATAAAATTGCTAGACAGTTTTTATAGAAGTTTTAAATATTCAAGTTTTACAGATAAAAAGAAAAATTTCACTATTTTAATAAAAAATCGAATTTAAAATAATATCAAATAGAAATAAACGAAATTCATTCTTCTATGAAAGTTTTCTATGAAAATATTTCAATTTTCTCAAAAAGATTTCTTCTCAATATATTTTATGCATAGCAGCCATATCATATATAACTGGAAAAATGACTAGTAATTAGTAGAGTTTCATGATATCAAAATATACTTCAGTAATTACGATAGTATAAAAATAGATCTAATATATCTATGTAGTCGTTATTTGCACATACTATATATCACCGTATAAATAGCAGAAAGAGTAACATTCCAGCAAAACCTGATACCTTTTTTATAACGGTAATACTAACATAATTCGTAATTCAACTAAAGACAAAATTGCACAAAAAACCTCATCACAATTTGCTCATTTTTTATTAGAAGCACTATACATATATGTTTTTACAAATTTTATTTTTTTCATCGTATTTATTCATCGTTATTACGATTATATCAGATTAGATGTTTTCAGTACTCTTCATTATCACTGCACGTGCAGTACCGATAATTTTGCTGATAATACCAGTAACAAAAAAGGCAAAGAAAAATGCGTCGCGACGCTTGACTAAGAATCGAAGAATTTGCTACACAGAAGAAGTAAATGATTCAGACTAATTAAATTGAAGCTTAAATGAAGCGAGAGGTTTCGTAGGATAAAGTCGTTTTCATGCATAAATCAGGATATCAATTGGCGAAACGGCAAACATTTAATGTGTTGTGAATGTATTTGCAACTTTATCTGGGGTGTAACATGAAATTACTCTGTGCGAAACCTATATTTATGTGTGTACCTGTCCATGGAATCGCGAGTTGTCGAATACCTTATATATATCTCACAAGGAAATTGTCAACCTGACTTTCGAAACACACTTGTCGTTTAACGAATGCAAATTTTCGCTGGACAATGCTGCTAATTGATTCTAAGTATAAATTATCCGCAGTGCGAATAAATGGAACGTCTTTATCAAAAGGGTCTTTTTTATTACTAAATTAATAATGCATTAGTGTTACATAAATCGATCGGTTGAAAAAACGAAAGCCGATTGCGGAGTTATTTCGCTTAGCAATTGACCACCTACACTTCCCACGCAGAACGACTAAGCGCAGCCGATTCTATTTCAAAACAATCACGCATTCCGCCGGTTCTCCCACGTTTGCGTTTTCACCTTGTCGCGAGGCCTTAATAGCGCTCGCCGCTAATCCGCGTGTCGCTTTGACATTTACACGACATCTATCTCACGCTTTTTGTCACCTCTTGTGGGAAACTGATAAATGCAAGGCGATTGATGTTTCGTGGATTTTCCACAACAAGTTATCTCGAGCTTCAAGCCGCGCTAGTCTCGAACTGAGAAATATTCTGAATTCCGATAGCTGTGATACGACGCAGGGGTCGGGTTGTTTCTGGAAGAACTGAGAAGAGTTATTTCATAAAAGGCATAAAAAAGCGATAAGACATTGTGAAAGCGAACGAAGAGGAACGTAACCCCAGATTAGGATCGTGCAGTATGCATGACATCCAATAGAAATGACGTGCGCACCAATGCACCGTATCGCAGTGTCTGCCAGAGCCTATAGTTCTACCTCGCTATCGGTGCATCCACCATAAACTCAAAACTTTGACGCATGGCTCTCATCTGCTATATCTTATTTATTTCAGACAAAATGGCGTCTTCAATTTTTGCACACAGAATACAAATTCGTAAAGCAAACGCATATTCTTCGTAAGTTGAAAGTTTTTTATTAAAAGGCCATTTTTTCATCATATCTATATTTTTCAAATCATTTTTATTACGTTCTCATAATTTGTTAGAGAAATAAAAATAATCTTAATAGTTTTCATCTTTATATTAAAGGTGTATTTAAAATACAATATGGATGTAATTTTCACGCAGTAAAAAATACATTTGGAACAACATTAAGTTGAAAGTTCAATTTAAAATGTTATAATGTTAAGGTTACAATAATGTTACTTTCAAATTAACTGAATGTAGAATTTACATCAAAGAAATTATATCTACTTCAATTCAATCAATTTGTTGTAAAATACTGAATGAGTGTAACGTTAAAAAACTAACAATGTAATTTTATAAAAATAAAGAGAAGCAAATCAATCATCTGAAAAAATCCCTCTTGATATTTTTTTTTTATCCTTGTTCTCATACAAAGATTAACTCAAACGCGTTAATTCACTATTATAATTTTATAATTATAAAGGTCATGAATGTAATATGACTTTTTATATGAAAAATAAAAATGTGATGAACTAACACTGAACATGAAGTGCATTAACTCCGATTTAAATTCGTTAAAAATGTGGATGAAACCATATAATAATAGTAGAAGAACTGAATGAGTGGAAATATTGGAATTTGCGAAGTAATGCTTTCCATAGTACATATTATCTGTTTAGCTTTTCATTGTGATTTTTTCGGCCTTTAGTTTTTATTGCGTTGTTATTTGAATTATAGATTAATTATTTCTTTTTATTGTCATTTTGAATACTAAAATTAAAATAAGCTTAGCAACATCATGTATAGGATAATGAAAAACATCCAGCGTTTACGTCGTTTCAGTTTATTTGATATTCCGCTGTTTAAATATATTCTCCTTCTTACATATTATGTCAAAGTTTATTAAAACTGTTACGAAAGAAATTTGTTGCATCAAAGAATGAAACAATACGAAATTCGATCATTGTTGCAACATGTTGCAAACTATTTAGAGACAAAAAATCACGACGAGTTGAAGAATTGCAAAATCTTTTTGTCGAAGAATCAATAAATTATTGAACAAATGAGATTTCATATAAACAATAGATCGTGGTATAATAATGTATTGAGTTACGTTTATTATTGAGAATTAATGAGTTATTAAAAGAATTTGCATACTGATTGTACTTACGAAAGTTATTTATTGCAATGTGATGACATGTGTGATTTATTATTGTCAAAGTAATCGAAATATACTAACGATGATTAATAAATCACAAATTTTTATAATTATCAATGAGGCGTATTATTGTTATTGCAATGAAGAGCTTTCCAACGACTTCATTGTACTGCCTAAAGCTGCTAAATCAAATGTTTTTAAAAAAATTGGAATTACTAAATCTTATTCCATGCTGTACTTTGTAAAAAAATAGTGATTTTCAGATTTTAATGATATAACGAATATTAAAGTAATTATAGTATACGGTGTAAAATGCGATTGATATATTTTATAGTTTTCTGATTCTTCCATATATTCAGTCATTTATAATACATAAAATTATGAAGTGAAATAATAACGTTATCTTAATGCAATGCTTCGTAATTTTCTTAGCATTATTTCGCATTAATCTTGTAATAAAATTATGATAATAACTATTCATCTGTATAGCATTAAAACTTTAAGTAATTATAATTACACAAAATGACCCATGGATTATTAAAGCTTGAAAGATTATTACAATTGTCGATAAAACATAAGAATTTGGTAAATAAAATAATATAAACGTTGTATTTACATATTAATCTTAATATGAGGAATGAATAAATGCAAGAATTTTTTCTTTAAAGTAACACATCTTTTTGATTTTATATTAAGGAAGGTAAATTTATGTAAGCGAAGAATCATATTATGTTGGATTCTATTACTTTCTTAAGAAATTACGTTAATGTTCAATAACTGTTATTAAACATAGAATCAACAGGCATAATTACAGTAAAAAGTAGTATTTATTTAATGTCGGTTTAAAAACCACATAGCTTTATTTTCTGTCGTATTTTAATTTTATGTGGAAAGATATTGCATATATAACAAGTTGAATGCAAAATATATACTTATAGCGAATGAAAATATTAATTGTAATCACACGTTATTAATGCTAGAATGCATGATAAATTCATGCTTATGTCTTTATTTATCTATAGAATTGCAACAGTCATAAAATCTGTATTTTAATTGCATTGTCTTCACTTGTTTTAATTATTCTTATGAATAATCAAAAAACAATAAACTCTCTTTGCTTTTAAAATCAATCTTGATACACTGCATAATAAAATAATAATGTGTCTCGACAATAACTTTTTCTTACATTTATTCTCAAATAAGAGTAACATTTCCTTCGAGGACAAAAAACTGCACTGTCACAAAAACATAACCCTTTTCAGTGAATAGAAAGATCAAGTTACAAAATATTCTTTTACGCGTAACAATTTCGTCGAAAGCCATAATTTTTTCAATTGCCGTGGAGATTTAGTACCTTTTTGATTAAGTTTTGCTTAAGTATCCATAATTTGTCGTGGATCGCAGCAGGAGCTGGAAAGCAAACGCGCAAAGAAGTAAAATTTATAAAAGCGAAACGATTTTGCGCGGCGTGATTTGTTCATCTTTTGGAAGAAACGAGCGCAACGTTTCATTACGTAAGTGGGGCCTTTTTTGCGCGGCTTGTCGAAAGAGACGTAGATAGGAATAAGGCAAGCACGGCGCGCAGAAGTGGAGCTCTCGGATTATTTTTCCGCGCGCAAGTGCCGAGCCATATGGTTTTTGTTGTCATACATTGATCGTATTGCGAGGCTACTTGTGAAACAGCAACTACTTAATTACAGCGTCGTTCGTCATTATTTTGCCGACCGGTGGCTCAATCCATATTTATGCGCAGAGTGATGCAACTACGTACGGTTACAGCTTGCGCTCTGCACCTGGTTCTTCGCGGTCAGGTAATGCGTGCGAGTTTTAGCATAATTCGAGGTCGCGGCCTTAAAGTTCTTCCAAGATTCCTAATACGTAGCGTTCTCGTTCACGATACTTTGCACGCCCATATTCCGCTAAACGCGCCACAAAATACGGATACCTACTCATATCTTTACGATCATTAAACATCGCACTCGCCGCTTATTATACCTAGGCTTTTTGAAGGTCGCCATTAACCGATCATATTATTCAGTATACAACTCTAAATATAAAATCCATTTTTCACTACAAATGTATTTTCCACTGAGATATTCTTTGGTGAGAAACTTATTTTATTTTCTAAGGTTAGTGATCAGGGATTAAACTAATACTTGATTATACATTTTCTATATTGCGACGGTTGATTTTCTGCCTTTGGGACTAAAACCAGCCTTTCAGCGTAGAGATTTTCTTTACTTTCTTAAACGAAGAATAAAGAGTAGAGATTTTATTCAATTGCTAACAAAAATTTTGATTCAACTTAGGTCGCAAACGATTTTTCACAGTAGATGGCGAAACGCGACTACATTTTTGGCAATCTTTGACTACCTTCGGTGAATAAATTTCGTTTTTAAAAATTACATTTTCTAGAAACGTACCTGTATAGCTACCATGTAAATATCTTTTAAACTTAAGTTGCTTTCAATCTTGATAAAAGAAGCGTAGTTTTATGTATGTTAAATATGTATAGGAATCATATATATATGTATATATATATATATATATGTATATAGCTGAAATAAGCATAGTATCCCATATGAAAATCGGTGAATGGCGCAATACTATAGTCCTGTATCCATATTAGACAATCGTTAGTAAATAGTATTCATAAAGCAATCATATGAAACCTCTATGAATTCTGGCGCAATACTAGAAAACACTGTCGTTTAATACCATAATTCGTATTTATTCGTAAATTTTATTCCCGAAAAACTATTTGCAGAATTATTAAATGCTCATTTTCAAGTCACGCAATTTTATGTTGATTCATTAAGATTCTTAATGTTAATATTTTAATATCAAATTATCAATTACATGAATACAGCATAATACATAAAAATCTACAGTTGAACTGCCAATTATTCTACGCAATATTCGTGATGTTACTGTATTATATAAAAAATCCTGTGATTTTTTCCAATACTTTGAAGCAGTATTTAAATCTTTTCTGTCTTTTGCTTTTTTATCCTTAAATTATAAATTAAACAAGCAATAGAAATATTCGGTTTTTTGCGTGCAAGTAAATATTTTGCACGTTTTTTAAATAGATAGTTTCTTAAAATGTCTCATTAAGGAAACAATAATATTCATAAAATTCTCTCATATAATGTATAAAAAATAATATTGAAATTATGAATTCCTTAAATGAAATCGAATCACTTAAATTCGATTAAAATATTCCTTGAAATCGGAGATTCATTCATGTTCTATTAAATTTATAACTTGCGTAATAACAAAACATTTTCATACCATAAATTTTAACGATGATTTAAGCTATCAATAAATATGATATATTTCCACTTATGATTGAATTTATTTTTTTAGTTTCCGCATGAATGTTAATAATGTTAAAATACACTTCAAAATTCACAATTCGTTGTAATTTTTTCAAATTGATGCTAGAATAATATCCTATTAATAGCTGAGCATATATCCATAGCCAGTTATTACGATTTTACGGCAGGCCCAAAGCATTTTATCTTTAGTCAACATTTTTGAAGTTAAAACGTCACTGATTGATTGCCAATACGAAGAAATTTATTTGAATTGGCAATCGCAATTTATTATATTTATTATTAACTTTTTCAACACTAGTTTGGCACTCTAAAGATGATTTAACGATTCATTTATATGTGTATTTCCAAAAATTCTTTAAAATGTTAAATTATTTTATACTAAATAAATGTTAAAATATTGTAATTATATACATTCAATAATTAATAATATATTATTATTGATTTATTGCATTATATATATTCATAATTTCATTCAATTTATTGTAATTCACCTGTTACAACTAAAATCTTTATGTTAAAAAATGTTATATATATACTAATTCAATGATGAATTATACGAATCAGTATCATCAGCGGAAATCTGTACATAATTCTGCACAGATTTTTCACATTCTGACCTTTCTGAATGAAAATGTCATGTCTTTTTATACCTGATAGAAATTCTTCGTAATAAGTTATATTAAATATTTTATCCTCAATACATATTTAACCATTAAAATAGGAAATAAACTAACTATTATTTTGTAA
>JABFQD010001957.1:0-16561 GCA_022817045.1 Psix sp. ZL-2020 | reverse complement strand
CAAACCTTAAGAGAAGTAAATAAAAATACAAAGAAAAAAGAAAATTAATGTTTAAGTTTAATACGAAAATAGGAGAATCGACAACTTTCCTCTATAAAGAATAAATAATGATATGATAAATATAATGATAAAATTTTGATAGCATCCAGAGTTATCAAAATCGATTCACGCTTTACAAGGTATTTTAAAGAACAGGAAAATTACTTAATTAATAGAAAAATTAATGAAATTTGTTCAACGATAGAACAATTTATGCATGCTATAAGCATTATAAAAAAATTTGTCTCTATTTAAGTATCCTAGTTCCTATTGTTAGTTTTTTCCAACAAATTAAGATATTTTTTAATCAACAATAGGTTTTGTTAGCTACTATATTTTTATCGTCAAGTGATCATCGTTAGTAAAATATAGATAAGCGTGAATATTTTTAAATTTCAAAAATGTATTAAGTAAAGTTATTGAAAAATTTTACAGCAATTACATTGTTAGTACCAGAAAAATTGAAATAGTAATATAATTAACATATAAACATAATAATTTTAAATATTATTAATCATTACTAATAAATATTTAAAGCAATACAAAGAAACACTAACTTTTTATGGTTTTAATTATTTAATTATAAATGATAATTTTAGAGATAACGGTCTATAAAAATCTGTCAAATTAATTTAATTTACAATGATGAACATTTCTATATAATTAAAACACTATAAATATCCAGAACACAAAAATACATTTATATTCATTAAATAGATTCGTTTTCAGGTGAAACAATATATGATTTTATTAATTCATCATTGATTTTGTAATAAATACTTATCTATAAAACTACATTTCTAGTAACACCATAAAAATCTTTGATGATTATAAATTTGAGCGAAGAACCAGTTTAATGAATATGAAAGAATTATACTTTTCTTGCAAATAGCTTATATGATTTCCATAATAAGTCCTTTTACGATAAGAAGCAAATGCTCATTCTTATAATCGTCTAATAGATTAAATTTTGATGAAGTTATTTATATAATATTATATACAAAGATATACTGATATATTAAAACTATAACCTTAGAACACCTAAATTCATTAAAGATTATATATTGATCATTATTTAATAATTGGATGTGGAAACTAATACTAGAGAATGAGAAATGAATCACTGGGATTTTCGAGTTCAAATGTTGCAAGAATGTTATAAAAATTCTATTCTACGAGTCACCTACATTCTTTAAAAATTACTTTTCAAAAAACAGAAAACCTTAGATTATTATAATTATTATTTATATACTATAAACATTAATTAAATTTAAAAATTACAATGACTTAAATGTAAAATTCGTCCAAGCTCAAACTCATAAAACACGAATCTCAATGTCAGATATTTCTCACACCTGCCGAACTATTATCTAAGAGTAAAATGTACAATAGCGTATTGGTAAAAATAGAAAGTATAATGCTTAAAAGGAAAATACATTCCAACAAATTGTTTTCCCATAAATTCAGTATATTAGTCATCGTCCGCGACTTTAGATGATGACGACGAAATTCTGTATTACCCCAGACATCGTATTTGAAGAACACAATGAAAAACACCGTCATCTTATACGACTGCGTCCTTGCAGAACACGGTACATTCGATGAAACGCCAATTACTCAGAGGTAACCGGCCTCCAAATCATCCTCTGATACTGATTCTTTTATGATTCATATTCTTTCAATCTTGCTGATGATGTTATCACCTGTTTCTTTCTGCGAAAATTTTCACTTCAGCAGAACCAATTTTATTATTCAACTGTACTTAAGTATAATTTTTATTGCAAAAATGAAGTTTTGTTTTGAAATTGTTGAATGTAACTATCTAATTGAGTGCTTTGATTGTGTCAACATTCATTATTATGGCATAATTTTTCAAATGAAAGAGTCCATTGTAAATTAAATTTTCTATGGTCTATAATGAGCATGTTTTGTTTTGACTACATTATTGTTGTAACAGATATAACAGGTACTAATAATACTAATGAAAAGCCTTCTTAAAATTATCGATGACAATATGAAAATATAAGACTTTGGTTTTAAGTTAATTGTTCGATTGTTTTTATAATAAAACGATTGTGACTTTTTAATTACTTCACAAAACGGTTTTTGTTTTCTTTTCAAAGTTACCATGTAAAATAGTTATTTTCATTTTATTGTTTTGAAAACTATATATTTTCTATTAAATAAAATTAAATTAAAATTAAAATTTTTTATTAAATAATTGGATTAAAAGTATTTATAGTTTTATTATTGATATTATTTCTTTATTATTTATTTAAAGTAATATAAACAATAGTATTTATTATCATTGTAACCAATAGTTGCAATAATAAAGTTATACAATATTATCATGGTTCATTAAAAAACTTACAAGATAGTTAAATTTCAAAAGATAACCGATCAAAATTATCATATAAGTCTTAACACAAGGAACTATCTTGTTTCAAGGAAATGATTTGAAGGATTATTTTGCGATTATTTTACGAAAACAGACAAACTAATCGATGATAAAAAAGTGATTTTTTTGAAAAATACAATCTGAGTCATAGGTCAACGTAATGAATATTGCTTTTCCAAATGAGTCATTATATAATTGTTCTATATTTTTTAAATATTTTACTAATATTCAACAATATATATTAAAATATGGACTATATATAATCTGGGGAAAGCATTGTCTTTATGAGTCAGGAGACTCTTCAGATTGTGTTTCACCATACGAGTGAGACAAATCTTTTTTGTACATACAACTTTGTTTTTCCTAAGTTCAAATGTATATTTGAAAACAAAAATAGGCGTAAACATGCACTTTTTAAACGAAAAAATAAAAAATTTGTCAATATAACAACTGAATAAATTCTGATTCTATTCACTTTTATCTCACAAGTATATATTGGATAAAAAGTTATAATTTTATATAAAAAATGTGTATACTATCAGACATTTTCGTGTCAAACTTATAAAAATATAATACATATCTCCATATCAAATATGACAAATTAATGACATTTTAAAATTTTAAATGTGTATTTCAAACATACCAAAGAACCGTCTACTTTCTAAATTTGAATCAACAGAAATCTATGCATCATCAATAAATATTTAATGATTGTCAATCACTGGAAAACTCTGTGAACTACGTTTCATTGAGCATTAGTGAATATTTGCTTGTTTTCGAGCAGTTTTGAACTGACTTTGATTTAAATTGTATCATAGCTAATCTTGTTGATGGAAAAAATTAATCATGTTTTATAAAATACGAGATAACTTTAATTTAGCGATGATGACATATTTAGAGTTATTTTCATAAAAAATATGTATAATATTATCCATTTTCATTGTTCAGTCTGAAAAAACACCATACATTATAATTCGAAATTTGCACATGATTACTGATATTATAAATCACGTTTATTAAATTAAACAAAACTGGCGTTGTTAATTTGCGTGAACTTTTGAACTTCTAAATCAAAATCATATTTCATTGAATTGCAATTGTTTTTCATTTGTTTTCAAATGAAAATGATTAATAAATTATTTATCTTATTAATAAAACAAAAATGTAAAAATCTTCACATTACGTTGTTTACTTGCGTTCTTCAGATTTAATGATTCCCATTTGTTTCCATATACCGATTTTACCAACAACATTCTTTCTTTCAACTTTTTCACAAACATTTTAATGGAGATTATTGCAGGATTAGTTAATATAATCCAAAAAACGTATAACTAAAAAATTGTAGTGATAAATCCAAGTCGGACTATATTAGTCATTGCAACAACAGATAAAGAAATATGGATAAAAAACTAGGCAACTCAAATAAAATGAGCGATTGAGTAATCAGCCAAATTCTCCTAAGTACACTTCTGAATATAAAGGAAGTTGTATCCATATGATTCAAAGGTATATCACATTGCATCACAGGACTGCTGATTCAAAAATTCAATTAATTTTCTCCTTATACATCCTTTATCAAAATAAAAAGAAAACATTGATTACATCATATCTATTTCTGATATGAAACCATTAAACTTATCAATTAAGTACTACATTTTTATTACAAACAGACAAAAATTGAACTTTCATTATTGTGATGGAAGATGGATCATTCATTTACATATGATGAGGAGACATTTTTAAGTCAATCACATAAAAACGATGATTTTATTACATAGAGTAATTATCTAATACAAATTTTTAGTGTGCTATAAAACGTGGCTCTGACATATTGATGTTCTATCAATTACGTAATATAAATATTAAACAATGATAAAAATCACCGATGGTAATCAGTTGTATTTTTTATAATATAAAAAAAAAATAATGAATTTTTAGTTTCACATGTATGTAAATATTCCTTAAAAACTGGTTTCAAAAAACATCATCCTTTGAAGAGAAAAAAAATGATGTAAAAAATGAATCATGCTACGCTTATTTTTGCATGGTTTTTGTAATTGTTTACGTACGAGTTAAGCTAATAGCTTATAGGGAACACGAAGTAGGTTTTTAGGACCAGTCCTATACAACCACTGATTATCCGTTTGGTATTCTAGAATTCAGATAAAAATCGCAAAATAAACCTTTATTCAAATACCAGTAAAAGTATTGGTATATTAGACTTTGTAATAACATGGCATACGCAATATATCGAAACCCTTATTAAAAAAGAAGCGCAGAACGACATTTTTTTAGAAGATAAAAAAATAAGAGGTCACAGATGTAAAAGGGTCTCTATTGTTTTGTTTGAGTCATCGCCTCTACTCGATATATATATGAGTAATGTTTGATCCAGTTTTTATTTCATTTCTGTTCTACTTATAGACATTTATGTGGAATAAACAATTATTTTTTCTTTGACAAGGAAATGCTTTCTCATTATGATCAGATATTTTATGTTAATTTAATTATTTTTATACAACAAGTCGTTAGATTTATGTTGTTCTGGAAATTATTTTTGCTTAATATTAGTGAATATTATCGTATATTATCGCTAAAATGGATATACGAATTGACCAGCAAAAACTAAGCAGTCATTTTAAACTGCCTTGTTTTTGCCTTTTATAAACATTGTCATAAAAGTCATAAATTAGTTCCACCTGACTCTTTACTGATTTTCGTTCGAATTGTGCAATTTTATTAACAAATTACAATCAATTATAACCACATAAAATCGTATCATACGCTCTGTATGTATAAATAAACATCAATTAAAATATTTACAAGTGATCTACTACTTTGAATTCAAATGTGAATTGAATGATGTATGTTCTTAGCTAATATTAATATTCTTTTAATTTGATGATTCATATTGAAAACAATTTATTGGATTTAGTTTTTAAATATTTTAAGTTTTGTATTGTATATTTTAGAAGAAATTGCACATCATACAAATTAATTTTGTTGTAAAATTTTATAATATACTTTTACTATATTGACACATAAGTTTTTTAAAATATATATTTATTTCCTATTTTATTCGTACTCAGAAATCTAAATCCAAGAAATTAACATTAAACACGCACAATGGTGTGTAAACCATCGAGGTGTTTTGCGCACTAAATTAAAAGAAAAATGACTCATTTTCTGCATTCAACTGATTTTTTATAGAACACGTCATAAAATACTAATTTGTCAAGTTACAAGAATTCATAGAATAATTTATTTAACTTTTTTTTATTATTTAACGAAATGTAACTATTTTTTAGGACAATATTTGAATATGTTTTTCTACATAAACGAAGACTTAGCCGGTATTATCAAACTGGTCCAACATTTTCTTATGAGTTGTCATGCAGGTCCTGCCAATAAACGTGTTGTTTTAGACTTCGATAAGAATTTACCTTTAGAATCATCTTACTTTGACATAATCCTAAACACATATTTTTACGTATAACTAGAGCAAGATGAGAATTTTATAAAACCGAAAAATATACCTTTCTTTATTTATTTAGCTTTAAGCATTTTTTATCTAAAGTATAAACGAAGAAAACTTTCTAGATAAGAAAAAAAAAGACTATTTATTTTAAGGTAAAAAATGTAGATGTGTATTTATTGTTAGAATTAAATTTAGAGTTGAAGTTTTTTTTCAACTTAAACAAAATTTAACAAAATTATCTTCATTTATTAAATATAAATTAACAAAATAATTGTAAAGAAAAAAAAGAAACTAATAATAATTGGCATTAACGCGCATTAGCGTGTGACAAATCATGGCTCAAAATAATTTGCTTCGTCAAATTTTGATCATTATGGCAACTTTGCACTTTATTCATTATTTGTGCATCTAGTATGCTCAGGAAAATGCTTACAATGGGGACACATTATGTCATCCGTTATTTACATTGTATATGAATTTTCGTATGATTTTTGACTTACAATTGTGTATGTGTAATCATTAGTTTGAAATTCCTCCATGGAATCATTGTTTTTTAAACATTTAATTTTTAAATGCAAAAACTATAAATAAAAAAAAATGATAATAATTAAGACTTTAAATTTGTAACGAAATAAATACTATTTTTATACAATTTCATTTCATATAATATTACTTCACTTAAAAATGTAATTATTAAATCTGTTTAATAATCGTGTTATTTGAATATCATACCAATTTTGTGATAAAAGAAAAATAAGTTAATGAAAAAGCATTCGTAATATGACAAAAAATTGGACAAAATTGTCGTTATGTCATAGATTGTTATATTTTAGACATTCGATTAAAACGATGACCTAATGTCTTTGTTTCCACGAATAATAACGCTAATTCTGTTATATATCGATGAAACCGAATTAATTTGATTAAGATCAAATAAGAGTGAAGACGCCGACTGAGATGAAAATCATCCCCTAAAATCCCGCGTGCGTCATTTTCACTAACAAGTCACAATGATGAAATTGATGTTGAAGCACAATTTATTATTTCAAGCCACGTTTTTCAAAGTGCTTAGCATTTTCAAATGTCTATAGACGCTCTCGGTAAATGTTTAGAATACATCTGCAAACGTTGATGCTTGATGCGACTTTGATCCTCCTGGCGATCTAAAAATTGGTCGTATGACTCATGTAAACTTATTGATCTCAAGAGATAATAACTGATTAAAGTGACTATTATCGAGCGTGTATTTTTGGCTCCGGTAGCTTCGATTATATTTACAACGAGCTTTTTAACCGCGGAAACGTGAATTAAAAATGAGACCTGAAAATGGACGGTGCAAAATAAAAATTGGCTCAATGACAGAAATACTGTTATATATACTATAATATAATATTTATCGGAGACTTTAAGGAAAACTGTTGTGACAACTGGCGCGGATCAAAGCTGCAAATAAAGTAGAAAGTTGCGCCGTGCAAAAACCACAAATCCGATCTGGTGAACGAACTTTAAACGCCCAATAAAACAATCGCAAATGTTGGTTCTTGAAGGACCTCGGGAGTTAATTGGCGCAGCATTTTGTTAGTCACTCTCTAGCACTCATCGGTCGTCGATTCGCCTAAAAATAAGATACAAATTTTATTCAAGACATCCAAAATTTCAATGGCCACTGATATAAATAGCTATTCGATACGAGTTCAAATTAAAATTACGTATCTGCGGTGATAATAGTGCCGGTTAAAATAAAACGAAGCGTGACTCATGACTCAAATTTGAATGACAAAAGCCAACCACTCGGACCCCAATAATAAACCATGCCAAGCGCCATATGTCAAAACACGTGGAAAACTTTTCAACCCGCATTTATTTTCTCGTCATTTCAGATTGATAAAACTGATCGCTTGTATGTTTTAGTCGAAATAAAGTCAGACGTTGAATTATGTCATGCAAAATCTGAATTTCAATCAGATGCGTTCAGTTTATTTAAATGAGATAAAAGTTTAACTGTTAGTTTAAAAAACATTGCATGTATAATTATGTCATTCTTATTAATAATAATTAATATACGAGAAATCGAGTCCAAAATAAATTCGACTCACACTTAAGAATGTGCTTTTCTTAAATAGTTCGACAAAAAAAGAACGGTTAATGAATTCAAATGAAAACTTCTAACACACTCAAACGCTATGTCTTGGTATTATCAAGTCACGGTAAAACGAAATATACTTTATTTTATAGCATATGTTAATTTAATATGAAACATTGGAAAGCAGACATAATTATCTAAAAATTTGATATGTTGTTTCAATGTTAAGTTCGCAAAGTAACATTTGTGAATTTTAAATTGTCAACAAATTAAAAATTATAAATATTCGATAAAAAATAACATCCCATTTTATTATCAATATACTGTCATTTTTATTTTTAAAGTAATTAAAAAATACTTATTTACACAATTTTATAAGAACTAATTCAACTCTCTATGATTTCGTTGTTTAAACGAGTCATTTTTTTTAATTACTTATATCAAAGTGGAAATGATTTTGAAATGTTAGCAATTCATAAGTAGATATTTGAAATTTTATTTAAATTTAACTTTTATAAGTTAATGACACAAGTTAGCTTAACATCGTAATTTCAACAACAACGACCAGTTCATTTGAATTACAGCCAGCAATAGTAAAAGAAAGAAAGAAACCACGAAAGAAAATAGGTCATTAAATTATCCTTATTCTGACACTTCGGCATCATAAAATTCAACAATAGGCCGATTATTCGATTGAAATAACCTATGAAAAAAGTAATTTGCATTCAAAAACATTTACGCAATGCTAATACCTGTTCGGAAACTAAACACAGTTGGGAAAGATAAAAAAAAGATTTGTTCAAATGTCAAAGTGCAGGAAGATGCAGAAAAGTGGATTGTCGTTAAAAACAAGCACTTACTTACAAAGGCGTTAGTGCGCGTCTTTGTTGTGCATTCGGGGATCGAAAATTGCATGCACCCCGTGTAAAAAGCGATCCTTGGTGGACCAAAAACAAACAATCGCAAAGGATAAACATGCAGCTGCCCCCACCCCGTGGGAGCGCGCGGACCAATGAAGTTGCTTGGATAACGGCGGCAAAAGACGTTGGAAGTATAAAAACGTTTGAAGTGCATCACACAGCGCACTCGTCGCTCGACTCCAAAATCCGCGCACACTCGGTTCGCCGCCTGCGGCACGTACTCGTGAGCGTGACGTCAGCCGGCTGATGACCAATCAAGAGACCGTTGGATGACTCACCGGCGGAGTCTCGAGCGGCAGCGGTTTTGCGCTCTTCTGTGTCGGTGTCGAGCAGTTTCTCGCACGGCGTTCACGCAGCTGGATGTGCGCCTGTCGAACGTTTATCTTAACGTAAACAAGCCGCGAAGTTCAGTGGATTCGGCGAAGAGAGAGCGAGCGTTCACGTAGAATGTCACGACGGTTGCGCCAGTGAATAGCAGTGCAACGTTTCTTTACAATTCCTTCGGTGACTCGTGACTGATTCGCGATCAAAACTATACAAAATGAGGATTAAAAAAGAAGCACCGTGTCTTGTGCTGAGAGTTGGACGACTGGAAAATATCGACACTTGGGGTGAGTTGGAAAAGATTATTTGAAAAGAAAAAAAAAGTTAAGATTGAAGCTGGCTTAAGAGCGATCTGTCATTCGGATGGTTTAATTCGTGTGAATTTGCTTGACAAAATAGCGAGATGTTGAAACGGACGTTTGGCAAGTTTTCGCTTGCGAAAAAGAGAAAAAATTGTTGCGAAAATTGGATGACAGTTGCCATAAGGAAAGTTCTGACAATCGTTAGTTGGTATTGTTAATCGCAGTGGCGAGGAAGAACAATGAATAGCAGTTGATTCGGTTACAAAAAACAGAATAACTTCGAAATGTGACACATATCGCTTTTCTAGCGTTTTCATTGAGCCCGACACGCAACGCGATAGAAGCGCAGTCAGCCAATAATCTGTCGCGATGACTCATGAGCCGCACACGCTTACGTTAAAAATGTAGCCGACGAGTTTCCTGACGTAAATGTCACGCCGCGAATGCTCGCGCGCGCGCGCGCAACTCATTCAGCCGAACGGCTTTGTGGGCCTTTTTTTGGCACCAGCTCGTCTCTCCTGTTGGCTCTCGGAGACCAGCCGTTACACAACCAAGAAGCATTAGTTCATCTGCGCTCGTAACTTTTTGTCACGCACAGATTGCATCGCACAGAGCAGCCAGTGTTTGTCTCCGTATCGCGCGATAAGATTCGCGGTAAAGAAACTTTTTGTTCTCTCTTTGCCAAACACACTTATAAATTCGTCACCGAGTGCGCATGCACCAAAAATAAATCACAAGCGCAGAAAAAAGATCGCTCGAAACTCGATTCATTCCGTTATTAAATACAATTTCCAATTTAATCTTCAATTTAGTTTCGCCTCGACTTTTAAATTCCAATTCATAATTCACATTCGCTCTTTAATCGTTTGTTTTTGCGAATCCTTTTTTGACGTTTCAATGACTCAGATTTGGGAGACGTTTGGTAACCGGCATTGAAACCGTTCTTGTACGTTTTGATCGGTTGCTCCAATTGCACAATTATTAATTTATTTTAAATGTGAATCAGTGAATTGTTATAAGCAAGGATAATTGTGTATGAGTCAGCAGCACGTGAATCATAGGGCGTACGTTCATTGGGTCATTGTTTGAATCCGGCGGCTCTGTCGCTCGCAGGGGTACAGCCCGGCCGACCTTGCGAGGGTTGGCCTCGCGAGCCCCGTCTCTGTCTGTCTCACTTGATTGACTCCGACCAAACAACAGCTCGCCGTCCAACCGATTAGCCGCTAATGACTAATCTTATGACTCGTCGACGTGTCCCTGGGAGCCACGCGCCTCCTGGAGATGCGCAAATGATCTCCGAGAGGGAAAACAATCTCGGAGCTAGCGCAAAAACAAACGCAGATTGAGTGCTTCTGCTCAAACAAATCGTGATCCAACAGCTGTAGGGGCACCTGCCAGTGCAAAGTTAGCGATTAGCGATCTCTTATTTAATTGTCGATCGCATTTTTGCACACAGTACCCCCAACCATGTCTGATGGATCTCTCGACTACCGGAGGAGGCGTTCAATTGAGTTTGATGGAACTCGATAAAGTTGATAATGGTGGATTAATATTATCCGTGTTGTGCGTGCTTTTGGTCTGATGATCGTTTTTATAGCACGCTCGGTAGATCAATTAATTCAAATCGGAGCAAAAACGTCGGGACGAGAAAAACACCGCCGTATCTCGGATCGTATTACGAATTACATAAATTGACTGCTATCAAACTATATCGATCAACAAATGTTATCGTCACATTGTTGACTCGAGTTCACAACAGCGACGTGAACTCGAGTTGTATATTTTCGAACGAGATGATCCGAACGTGAACCGTGGCGAGGTCGTTGTCGATCAGCGGCGATAGTCCAGGGGTTGGTCGGGGGTGCGGAGTATGAGAGTGAGTCATTGGTTAAGTGAGCCACGGCAGGCCTGACTTCGCTGCAGGTCAACCGAGGAAGACACTTTTAGCCCAGATTTTTTTCCTCTCTGCATATACAGCTATTTTTCGTCGACGCTATTTTTGATACGGACGGAGCACCGTGTACGTACCCACGGCAGAGAGCGAGCGGAGCTCACTCGGTGCGTCTCTCTCGCTCGCGCCGTCTCCCTTTCTCTCGCTGGCGCTGGCTCTCCTTCTCCCTCGCACGCTGTTGCTCGATAATGCGCGACGTACACAGATATACGCTCGCATGAGTCACGTTTCGTGAATCACGATTATATCCTTAGCGAGGAGAATGGAACGGTTTTTAGCATTCCGATCAAGTTTTCCTACCAGTGACTCAGGACCATCGTCTCACCCTCGTTTGTTTTGATTGTCGCGGTGCTGCTGTTGATGTCATAGACAGACGTTTTTGATTAATTCGAATGCAACCTTCGCGCGGTTCTTCCTCGATCTTTTGTTTCTTCGTTTATCGCGCGGCCGTTTTATTTGTCCTTTTCATGTTGCTCGTTTGTCTTGGGTCCTTGGCTAGATTGCTGGCACTCAAAAAAGAAAGTAAATCAACTGGTAGACAAAAAGCGGCCTTATCGTTGAGATTTGGAATGAAATAATCCCCGGCTAATCAGCAGGTAGCAATAATCAGGCGCCATCTCGAGTCGAGGTGCGATCGCTTTCTAGTCAAAAGAAAAGGATGAAAAAGCAGCATCGATCCGTGAACAATGACGGCGCGCTGATAAGCGGCTCATTGTTAGTCGGCCGCGTGATTCATGCGATCGATCGAAAAAAGCTCCCGTGAAAGTCGGCGGCCGCGAAACGCGGCCGTTTCCGCGTGGCGCTTTTTCCCACTGATCTCTGGATGTGCGGCCACGCGTGTGACGTCACGATGTAAACGACCCGAGCGTCCTTGTCGGGCCCGCAGGAGAAAGTCCCCGAGTTTCCCCGTTTCGGGGAAAGCTAGATTTTTTGTTGTCGGCGAGGAATTTGGTAGACTAAAAACTGGTTTCGGGTCGGGCCGATCGAGGTGGATGTCGCGTCTAAAAATGTGCTCTCAAGACGCGATGTTCTTCCTCGTCGTGATTCATTAGAAACGGGCTATTATTATCCCAGCTGATTAGTCACGATAACAGATGGACCAGCGGTTAATCCGGATGCTTTTGTTTGTTCCTCTAGGTGGCAGTCGGGACGACTACGAAAGAAGACACGAGGGGTACTCGGAGGCGTCACTGCTGCCGGCGATTAAGGACGATGACGAGTCGCCGTCCGGCAGCCCCGAGGCCGACTTCATGAAACAGGGACGAAATCACCCAACCAGACTGTTCCGCCTCGGGACTTCGCTGCCTTCCACCCCGACCACCCCGAACCTACCGGACATCGAGAGTCACCCAGCCTCGAGAGTCCTGCCATTCCTTTACCTCGGCAACGGCAAGGACGCCGCGAACCTCCAACTGCTTCAGGCACTTGGCACCACAAGAGTGCTCAACGTAACCTCACAGCTCCCCGGCTACCACGAGGAACGAGGCATCACGTACAGACAAATCCCTGCGTCCGACTCGTGCCACCAAAACCTCAAGCAGTACTTCGAGGAGACGTACGATTTCATTGGTAAGCACAGCTTGACGTCACCATCTGGAATTTCGAAACGCACAAAGCACGCCACGATCGGTCCCGTTGTCCGTACGAATTGTTTACTTAGCGAGTTTTTTCTTCGAATCCAACCTAATAGATCCTGCCTCGTCGTAGTAGAATCAAGTACGCGAACGGCGCACTTGAATAGAAATTGTCATGAGAATCGTGGTTTTTGTATTGTTTAAAGCATTGTACTGTGAGATCGATTATGTGACACATTCTCTCGTCCGTTTTAAAAGCAGTCTATTTTAATGACACTTTTGTAACGAGTGGAGAATTTCGATCACGTTGCATGGCGTGCATTTAACACGTCCGATCCACCTTATACTGCTCTACTTTCAAATTTAGCGAAAATCGTAATTTGAGACATTCTTTGTAAGCCAGATGTCACTCCAATTTCTATGGAGCCTGGTCAAAGACAATTCAGAAATGGATCCTCTTTCCTGGATCATTTTGCTTGAGTAATCACGAACTGATAGTACAAGGTATTCTTCATTGCGACAAGCACGTTAACGAACTTGGCCGCACGCATGCGGGCTCTTCGCACCGCCCGATTTGCATACGCGCGTTAATTCTCGCGCGCCGATGACGAGCAAATGCAAATGAAGCCGAGCGATTCGTGTTTTTCTCGATGGAAAAATTGGACGACCGAAGCCGCATTTTCGAACTAGCATTTTCGGCTCGAACAAAGGAACAATGGCGCAGGCGCGTTCACGACATTGTGTCGATGTTAATTATCGGCCGAATGAGTAGACGGCTTAATATGCCGCTGATTCACACCGCTGACCTATTAAGTTGCGTAGAGCAACGGTGCGTCCATTGCATTGACGCATCCACGTGGCATCGCGTAAACAGCCGCCGTGCGAGCAGGTGCACCTCCGGCAGTGTGGCTCTGAGTCATGTGAGGGACTCGCTTTTGCACAGCCGCCGATATTCCCCTAAATTTCGGCAGCGAAAGCGACCTAATCGAGCACGGAAATCGGCCGGAAAACGCGCGCTTCCGGTTGACTCACGGCATTCCAGGACCCTCGTTCTTCGGGACGCTGCGATGACACTTGGCTGTGCAGGGCCGTAGCTAGAGCGCGGGGCCCGGTCGAAAAAAGTCCCATCTCGCTCTGTTTGCTCCGTTTGTTGGCTCCGAATGCGCGAGCAAGGAGTTCGTCCAACCAGCGAAGCAGCTGATAATTGTCGCGTGGCGATTAAGCGAGTCGGGCAACCGAAACGATTTCGCCTCGGCTTTCTCGTCGTGACTCATCCGCGGCCTCTCCGAGCCGGCCTCGGCGTCGCCCGTTATGCTATCAGCGGAGAAAGTTGCGCCCGAGGCGCGTGACTCAGCGGCACATCGCCCGCGAGTTTCTAATTCCCGAAACGAAGGATACGCCGATGGAGTATTGTTTGCTTTGGCATCGCTACTTTATCAGCTCGACCGAGTAAACAATTTGAAGACGCGGTTGCGAGCCAACTCGGACGTCACTTCAATGAAAATAGCTCGCAAGACGAACGAGCGTGCGGCGCTAAAAATACAGAGCACTGTCGATGGTGGTCTTTATGAAATTGAAGAGTACAAAAATCGGGTGCTTGGCTATGATCGGTCGATCGATCGATCGGAGCTACCGAAATACGCGCGAAATTAAATTACGTTGAAGCCAGAGTGTATAATGGATCGTGTTTTCTTTTGCAGAGGAAGCCAGACAAGCCGGGGGCAGCGTGCTGGTGCACTGTCAAGCTGGAGTTTCGCGGAGCGCAACCATTGCCATCGCCTACATCATGCGGCACAAGGGTTTGTCGATGATCGACGCGTACCAGTTTGTGAAGTCGGTGCGACCGATCATCAGCCCGAATCTCAATTTTATGGGCCAATTGCTTGAGCTGGAGCAGAGGCTGCGCGGACCGGCCGGCCAGGCGCCACAGAATGACGCCAGCGAAACGATGATGGCCGACGTGGCAAGTCACAACAACAGTATAATCAACACGACGAGCAGTCCGGGAATCAGAGACAACAGATAGGGTCTGCTGGAAGATCCTGGACGGACACTTCCCAATGTCAAATTTGTGATATTCTTGATAGATACGCCTCTCGCACGTACAGTGTAACCTCGCCAATTGCAACTTCTGCAGGTCCGTTTCTCTAATTGCAAATGTGGCGCAGCGCGCGTGAATCTCGCAGTAAAGAGCGGCAGACAAGCAGACTGCTTAAAGAGATAGTGTTCCGAACAATAGTTTAGATGAACCTTGATTAACCGTTTTTAAAATTGGGATTGCAGGTTCTGTTGGGACGAAAAGTTGCGGCCATAGTGGTTACACTGTATCTTTCACCAAAGATCCCGCGCGGATGCGCAGAACGAAGACCAGGCTGGCTCTGAGTCGAAATAGCGTAACGCGAACTGGCTTCGCGAATCACTCGTGAGATTTCTTTTTATGATCGCTTTCTTTGATTTGTTTCTTTTAGACTGACTTAACGCGAGATGTATATATAGTAACCGATTGCGTGTATGAAATATGTATATAGATAATTACAATTTTTATATATCATGTCGAATAATAAACTCTGAAAATGATTTTCTTTAGTTTATACGTTCCTTTGAAACACATGCGTATGTTCCTTTGACTTTAATTTCAATCTTCGAATCGCATTATCCGCTCAACATCGGGACTGATTTGAAAATCACAATTGACGCAGCATCGATTTGTTTGATGAATCGTTGATGCAAGGCGAACATTTTGTTATATTTAGACTTGCTCTGTGGAAGAAAAGAAACACCGAGGAATCTTTTTTTACATAATATATTCACAGAAAAATATCTAGTTATGAATCATTCTTCGCATCTGAATAAAGTTGACGGCAAACAAAATTGCGTGATGTAATTGTGCGAGATAAAATAAAAGCTGTTCAACGTTACTCAATATTTATTTTGTTTGTACACAAACCATTGCGCCAGCAGTCATTATGTTTAATAATTCTTCCAAATATCATTGACCGAAAATGGGCGTCAACTTTTCATTAAGCATATGAGTCTCTTAATGGCACTCAAATAATGCCATAACACCTGCTTGTCGTCGCTATTGACAATTACTCTTAACAACAAAGCCAAATCACAAATTTCATTTCAACAGGAAAATCGTTTCAAACGCGACATGCATTATACTCTTCTATGAATGACGTTTGACAAGAGAAGAAGCTGTTCGTACAAAGACTCTTCCTTGAAAGTAACACAAAACACTTTGATCAGAAGAAACGTTACGTAGTAGAGTTAGTCGCAGTTTATCAAGTGCACCAGTCTTGTTTACTATGAAAATAAAGAGCATGCAAGTGGAATAAAACTTAAGCCTTCGTTGTAATATAAGCTGTAAAATAAGTTGTAAAATAAGTACCTGGTTGGGACTCAACCATCGTGATCTAGTCTTGTTTTGAGTTGATGTCGTGTGTATGATTATCGTTATTATTATTATTATTATTATTATTATTATTATTA
>JABFQD010001956.1:0-16562 GCA_022817045.1 Psix sp. ZL-2020 | reverse complement strand
ATGTTCAAAATAAAATTATATTAACAAAAAGTATATATATATATATATTGTAATGATATAATATTGAAACATTATAATATCATAACATCACAATAATCTTATAATGTAAAAATTTGTAACTTATTTTTTTACAATGAAAGATGTATTTTCAGCTAACCTAATTTTTGTATGCTTCAATTTTATTGAATGTAGCGAAGTTTGTTTGTTTCCTGTCCAATGCTAAAAAATGAATACATCAAAAATAATTGTGTCACGAAATTCGCAATGCAAGTATCAGTTATGATATAGCAGTAAATCACAAACGAATCATTTGAGAGGAAGATATTTCAGAGTTGACTAGCAGAGCGTCAAAGCGTGGTATCTACGTGCTAATCGTAAGGCACATTCTATTGGTTTAGTTTTTCGTTTCCGTCTTTGGTCTTGCGCGTGGTATCACTATTATTTTTGCTGAGAAGAACTTGCGGAGTATTAGCTGATAGAACGTCGCTTTCATATTTCGTAGCAAAGTTGCCATGAACTGTTCTGCACCAGTCGCGTCGTTTCATGCAGATGTAACAAGATGATTACGGTTGAATAGTTCGGGCCGCAAAAACAAAACAAATTCTGCAATGCTAATGACTGCCTTATAACAATGCCTTGTATGAATTCCTGCGGTCCAACAGACGCATAATTTTCATTATTGCGTTACACAGTGTCCCTTTTTTCATTTGTTAATCACTTTTACCAATTTATTTCTCGCCGTTTGTTTCATGGATATACTGTTATGCAATTTGTCATCGAGAACATTTCATAGAAAATTATGGAAAATAATTTGTATAGGTTGAAAGCTTGAATGAGTGAGATGAATATATTTTTACTTCAATTAAGATGGATTGTGGCTTAAATCCAACAGAATTAATTAAGTTTGAGAAATACATTTATTTTATGATTCATGCAAGATGTTTGCAATTATTTATTAGCTTACCCATTATGCTTGAATACATTATGCATGTATAATATTCTACAATACTAAACTGATAGTAATGTCAAGAATTAGAAAATGTTACAAATTTGCATGTATACATTTATTTTTCTGGTTTTTGTTCGTGTTGAAAAACAACGTAATTTATTGTAATGGAGAATCGGGTTTATACAATGTCACGTTTATTATAGGAGAGATTTGAACTATATGTATAAATGAATAGACTAAAAGAAAGAACTTGATATTTTTACATTTAATTGTACAGATAATTAATGAGATAATACTTTTTTGGAAAAATGTGTTATTTATTATTATAATATATAAGCAACCGTAAACAGTTTTCATTATTTAGCAAAAAAATTAATATACACCAAAAGCAAATAAAATTCTTTTGTTTTTAATGGATTCTTGGTATTTTACTGTTAAAAGATTTAAAAAAAGTTTAAATTTACTTTTACCGCATTTGTACTATTCCCATTCATTTCTTAATGAATTGACTTCATATAAAATTAAAGTTTACAAGTTAATTTGATATTTAGATTGATATCTTATTCAAGCAAGTGTTTTTTCTTTGTTTAACATTCTAGGTCATGTGTTTTACTACTATGAATTTTGAAAGATTTTGATAAGAAAAGACTTATGACCGAATATAAATTGCGAGTGATGGTATATTTTTGGAGTGAGAGATAAAATATCTGCAACTGTACATTCATGTTTAAAGCATGATCAAAAGTTTAAAAATACCAACACCTTTTTATGGTGAAGTATTAAAATGTAAATTCAGTTCTTAATGAAATGTTTTTTTAAGTATGAAAAATATTTAAATTAGCTTCAAACCCGTTAGATTATTCGAAATTGCGAACTAATTATATGATTCTATTGTTAATTCAAGTTTTAAGTAGAAAAAAATGTCATAAAATAGGTTTCTATATGACCTAAATATATTGTTTGCTTACTTTCTATCGAAAAGATAAAGTAAAATGATATAAAGTGAATGTCGAGGACAATAATTATATAGCAGCATTCACGATTTATTCTGTCAAACTATAATTGATGGCCGAAAAATTCACTTGTTTCCGCATATAAAAAATAATTTGATGGTGAAAGGTCATCACGAAATGAGGAGTGATTTGGGTTGAGTAGCTTCCTATCAGTCTATTTGTTTTTCTAACATCAATACTTCAAGTCACATACTTAAAATAGATGGAGTTATATTAATATATATGGCATAAGTACTAAATTCTTTAGGCAGGTGAAAAAGTTTCATCAAAAGAGTATCGAGGTGATCGAATTTCAAGACCTACTTTTGCCAATGGGACATCCTTCGTTGCTAAGCGAGAACGAATTTAAACTTGATTCTGAATGGAAGAACCTGGTCATTAAGTGAAAATTTCGACACTGATGAAAGTATGAATTTTGTTCGTTGAAAAGGTGATTCTATCTGGCACAATGTTTTCACATAACGCACAGCGTTTTTGTACCATGATTGGTTATGAATCAATACTTCTTCTTTTCACAAGTTGAAAAAGAAATAAAGTGTAGTATGACTTTTTTATTTACAAACAAATTGAAGACTTATATAAATTCTTTACATAATACTTTACTACATAATTCATCTACAGTATTCGTAAGTTCCAGAATGTATTTTGTTTTGGACGTTAGTCATTTGTCTCATGTTGATTTTTACAACCAATTAACTTCCGCATAGACAATTTTTGCTATGTATGTAACATTGTTATGTATTATTTAAAATGTCTCTATATCAGATATCATTTATTAATTTTTTATCCCAGGAATTCAGTTCATTGTATGTCAATTGTATCTTACGTAATATTTCGTCCCAAGTACACCGATCAGGTGTATAGAATGAAAACCGAGGTATTTAGCTTTGAATTGTGCTTTCTCCCATGATGCTTTTTCTTAAATCGATATATGTGATACAGTCATAGTGGATTATTTTGCAATTGCTGTTACAAATAAAAATGTATAGAAGTCAGTTTCAATTATATTAAGAGAAAAAGTTAAACGTATCAAAAGATTTTTGTAGCGAATTCCTTTTACCGAAAAAAAAATTTCGCATTAAGTAGAAGAACGAGTAGAAAAATTGTTTTAACGACCTAAATATTCCTTTGAATTTTTTAAATATAATGAAATACCATACGATGGATATAATCGAGACACAGGCAGATTTACGGGAGAGCGGAGGTATCTATCTTTACAAGTGCAGTTCTCACGTTCATTCACTTTCTCCAGCGTACAGAATTTAGCGTTGAGATACACTATAGATATAAGCATGTAATGGACTGAGTTGGAAAACACAAAGCTCATAAATATGAATTGTAGTTTGTATTAGTTAATATCATTCGTAAGACAATTTGTAATCTATTATTAGTGTTTTATCTAATTATCATGTCATTTTTGACGAAAATATCTCCGCTAAAAATGGACCTGTACAGTTAATCAATTTTTGAGTGTTACAGGATGATCGTTATTTATTTATATTATAAGATTATTTGTATATAAACACTTACTTAATCAAATATGAAAATATAATTTAGTGGAATTAATTAATTGATTAGTAATAGTTGGTAAAATGTGGCATCAAATAGGTAAATAAAGACGTTTTAAAAGGTATTTAAAAATATATGATTGCTTCAAATTTCTATCAAAATAAACTTAGTTAATACTTCAGAAAAAAGTTTTTGAATATATTATACTCCTCGAACAATTTTTGTTTCATTTATTTGTTTGGATCTAATTGCATAAAAATAATTAAAATTACCCCCATTCGTTTTTGTCTCAAAATAATTATAATTAAATACAAGCATGATAATATAAATTCTATGTCCCATTAAGTTAGATAATAAATGAATGAATAAGTATACATAGTTGTGTACGATATATTTTTTCATTCATTATATTTCTGCCTTTAAATAAAAAAAATCAGAATGTTCCAAATGAATGAGTTTTAAGAAAATAGCAAATTAAAATATTTTAAGTAATAATTGAGTGAAATATTTTGGAATGTATTGTGTCCAAATAAAAGTGAATGCTAGTCCTCTAATAGATAACGGTCCAGCAACAATCAAGTTTGTGAAACAAAGAAGATGTAACCTTTGTAGCTGAAACCTTTGAATTTGCCAGCACTTTTTCAGTTCGTGTAAATTCTATTCCAAAGAGGTTAAATGGAGAGTGGAGCAACACAGTTCAGCGGATGTTATTACCTTATGTACAGAATAAAATTCTAGGTAACGATGATGGAAGCGCGATCGCGAGACATCATCGATTATCTAGCAGTGATCTTTAATAGATTTGCGCAACCGGAGAAATCCGTGTATAGCAATGTCCCCAAGGTGGCGGACAACTTGTGTGTGCATAAGAACGTGCGATTTCAAGCGCATGAAGCTGAGGAGTCGGTCAAATAACTGTACGTCGCGGCCTCTAGACGATATCTTCAATAGAACGATCTGTAGCTTTTTTACGAACTTATTTGATGTTAACAACAGTAAATAAACACACACGACTTTACTTTTGTGAACTGGTATATACATTTGTACCCTATTCATTTTATGGCAAAAAGAAATAGTTCTATTATTGTAATTGGAACTCGTTCAAATGTTTATAGCAAAAAATAATTTTAAATAAGAAATGACACCAAATTAAAATACTCGTGTGTTTTGTTTGAAGTTATGCGTGTTTTTTTTGCAAGTATAATTAATACTAATAAGGAACTTTTTCTGTTACAGTTGGCGGTAGTATACAAAATGAAATAAAAGCTACACGAATAAAAAGAGATGTCGACGGTAAGTTGGCGAAACAAAATTTTGCAAAATATGCTTCATTGCACGTTAACACATTAAAATAATGCAAGTATGACTGCAAACTAAAATCATGCACACGCATATACTCATATTTTTGAAAGCAGAAATCAATTATTCTTTGTAACTAATAGTTGAAATCTTATTCGTAATTGAAAATTATTCAAAAAATTGTAGTATATATATATAACATCGTAAAATTCTTATGGTTACTTTCTCTTTATCAATTTTTCATAAAAATATTTTATTAGCTCATTCCTAGAAACATATGTAATGAAAATAAGTAACATGCTTAAAACATAAAATAGAATTTTATTTAGAATACTTTGTAATTATGTAAATTCGAATTGTAAATATAAGAATAAACGTTATATAATTATTTAATCTATTGCATTCAGTTTCTCTCTGTTGCATATATTTAAGATTTTACATAACTTTTATGATTAATATATTCAGTAGTAATTAATGTAAATTATTTATAATGCTTAATTGCAAATTTGAAAATTTGAATATTAAGTACTACATCGAATTTTGTTAATGATAAGAAACATCAAAAAGTTCTTTGATTTTATATTAATAATGTATGCAACAGTATCCATTAATAAAATAATTAGTTTTTGTAAATAAATGTTCATAATAAATAAAATATAATTTATAATAAAACTCTATGTGAAACTGTAAAATCTGTTTGCTTCTAGTAGAAAAAGTCTCAATTAGGATTTAATATTATTACAACATAACGAGAATAGAGGAATTCGGACTCAATTATACAAATGAAATTCGATTTAATAGTGCAATTTATCTTGTATTGCATTCATGACAATTTTAAACTTTGAAAAACAAATTGGTGTGCATTATACATGATTTTAACTTAATTCAAGCTTTCTCATATTTACTATTTCTTTCAGTGGTAATCGGTCTTTTCTACATTTAACTAAAATTCAATATGCGTGTAGACGCGTTGTGCGGCCATGTAAATAAGTACGAACAAAACTGGTTCTTCCATCTCGTACCTCAAAGTGCATGTTAAAATATCCATTTTCACTCAAATTCTATGATCTTTCACATGCTTTAATTATAACATGCTATGACATTAAAATAATCGACTTTTTTTGCTTAATAGTAAAGCTATTGAAATCTGTCAAAAATTTAATTAACGAGCCTTCATATCTCGTAGAAGTCACAATTAGTGAATGAATTATCACAATACTCATGCTTTGGCCATTACCGTACTGCTAAAAGTCGCAGGTATAATGTGAGGGCAGTAAAAATTGGCGCTAAATGTTATATAGTTAAAAATAATATCTAGTTTTTTTACATTTTTATTTTTATGATTAAATGATCTATTTTTGTCAAATATTCGAAAACACCGAATATGAATTGAATACATTTTTATATTTATTTAATAAATTATGAAAAATCTGAATTTTAAACTGCTTGTAAAAGTTTAATTTTGAGTATTTTATATCTAGTTGTATTGAAATTTTTATAGTAGTCTAACAGTGAATTGAAGCGGGTTTTTCTTCGAGACAAGAAAGCTCGTCTACTAAATTTGTCTCTCTCTTTTTTTCTGTTTCTGTTACTGTACCCGCCTGCTCCCTGCCTTCAACTCTTCTGAACAACTGGATGCCGTCTTCATCCAACGTCCGCCCGCCACTCCGTCTCTCCAACGACCAACAAATTGTTTCAATACGCAAATAATATGGCTGAACACATATAAAACTGAAAACTGGACTTGACTTACTGGACTGAACTGTGAAACAACAAACAAAATATTTTATCAAAATTCATTTTACAATCAACGACTTGACTTTATTAAAATTATTGTTATAACACAGGCGTCACAACAGTGCTTTTGGTCTCAGCACGTCCCGGAAAATCTGCTCCTCCAGTCGGCGTTTTAACCAAGACTGCACGTACTTTTGTCCAAGATGGCGCAAGTACTGAGTATGCAACTCAAGTTTTGGGTACTACACTAGACAATGGTCGCTTATATGCAAGAATATTGTCGACTTCAAGTCGAGTATTCTACGAAAAAGAGCCAATGCCAGACAGTGCAAGTGCTTATCTTGTTTATCCATCGCAATCGTATAAAGATGACTGGCCAATAAAATTAGATTTAAAAGACACCCCATTGAAAGTTACCGATAAAAGTGAGGTTGAAGATAGCAAACCTGAGGGTACTGGATTAGATGATAATACTGACTTTTTGTTACGAGAAAATGATATTTTCAATAAACAGGAATCACCACTTGAATTGCCGCGTTTTAAACCTGCTAAAGTGCGAACAGCTGATAATTTGCCAACTTACACAGTGAAACAGGAATATGTATTGCAAGGTAGTTCTGATGCAACTGCTGAAGATGAGCACAAAAATCAGAAACCTCGTGTGCCTAAAATTTTTAAATCCCAACCAAAAATATCAACGAAGAAACATGAAATCAAACAGTTTGCTACTGTTACATATCATGGATTTGCAGACTTTACAACTACTGTTGGTGATACAGTGATTGTATTTTCTCCAAGTACATCTTCACCTCCAGCAGCAAGAGCTGCAACAACAATTAAAGGAGATGCTACTTTAAGACCAGATGATGGAATAGCAGTATCAAAAATAAGGCCAACCACTGTGATTCAACCAAAATCAACTCAAACATTTTTTCCTCGTAATCGTGGGCATAGCGAGGATGGACCACTTAAGAAGCTTGGCAAATCTGCTAATTTAAGTCCTCCTAAAATCGAACCCAGTTTGAGTGAAATTGACACAGCATCGACAGTTGAATCTACAAGTCCTCTTTTATTAATTCCAGAAGTTGCTACAGGATCTGTCAAACCCACTGGTTTAATTAAAGTTGTAGACTCAACTACTTCTACAGATGGAACAACTACACACTATAAAAGCATGATCTATGGAACATATTTGGGAACCAACTATGCTCAAATCATTCATACATCTTCATATGTATACTTTTATCCTAATGATGCAACGGTGGCTTATACAACAGAAGACACTACGTTAGATTATACAACTGACACAATGAGTGATGAACAAGATACGACAAGTGTAACTTCGGGTACAACACCAATGGTTACTGATTCTGAAAGTGATGAAACTACACCGTATGACACAACAACTGAACAAATTCCAACTACTGTGAAAAATCTTTTCAATTTAAATCGAAGAAACCCTTTAAAGAAACAGAAGCCTGCAGATGAAGATTTAATAAATGACGTTTTACCAACTGATCAACGAGGTCGTAGTGTTAATCGAGGATCCTCGAAAAACGATCTTGTAGTAAATAAACAGAATAAAATCGCTTTAGATAATCCATCTCTTGAAACGAAAGTATTACCATCAACAGTTTATACTACATTTACTTACTTTACTACTTTCTTTTTTTCGGATAGCCTTGATCATACAACTACATCGGTCAAGTCACGAGAAGTGGTTTCTTCTGAAGTGTCTTATTTAACTGAGTTAATATCACCAACTGCGATAAATGGTGAAACAAAAATTTTTGGAACTCAGTCTCCTGTAATCGTAAATGATAAAACTATGGAGAAAGAAATCAAGCAAGAAGATGAACAGATTGAACTCATTTTCAAGACTCTGTACACAACTTATACATATCTTACAACTTTCTTCCAAGAGAATACATCAAGCATATCTAGTAGAGAAGTTGTAGAGACCAATATTATTACTCAGACTGTTGGTCCTAGTGGTATAAGTGAACTTTTCAATGAACCATCTTCTATAACACCAACGAAAGTTACGACAGATGAAGCATCTTCATATCCACCCACAGAAAGTGCAACTGAAGACATTACTGAAGGATCTCTAACAACATTAGATAATGTTCCAACAACAGTCAGTAATAAAGATATGGATAACAACAATTTAGATAATAATATATTAGCTAAATTAGAGCCTAGTCCTAGTCCAATATCAAGTATTTCATCTTTACAAGAAAATATTAAAACGTATTATACAACTTATACGTATTTCACAACAATATTTGTAGACGATGAAACTGAAATCGAAACTCGAACAGAAGTATTTTCAAATATTGTAACAGAGAAAATTCAACCTACTGCTGTAGTTCCAAAACCAGAAGTTACTCAACAGGAAATTACTCCAAAAAATGAAGTTTCTGACAAACCAAATCCTCCTCCTGAAATTTTGGCATATTTAGAAGCTATACAGAAACAAAAATCTCAAGAAGAAGCTTTGCTATTAGCTAAAAAAGTTCAAGAAAAAAGTAACTCTGAAAAAAGTCAAGATGACCAGACAACGATTGAAAATACAACGAATGATTATACAATGCTAAATGACGGTCTTTTGATAAACACGGATGAATCTGTTAGAACTACTGAACCTGCTGATGGTGAAGTTTTGGGATCAATGGTTACAGATGTTATTTCATCATCTAGCTCTGGGGGAGAAACTCTTATAGATGTAGCAGATAGACGAAATCTTGTTCCGGAAGATCAAGAATTATCAGAATCTAATCATCATGATGTAGAACCTGCACCGACCTTATTACTTCAAACAAGTTACACTACTTTTACTTATTTTACTACTATGTATAAAGGAGATGACTCTAGCGTTGTTAGTCGCTTGGAAACTGTGACTAATGTAGTCACTGAAACCATTCGCCCATCAATAGTTTTCCCAGAACCAAGTAGTACTTTGCCAGTTACATATTTCACTACATTCACTTATTGGACTACATTCTATAAAGGAGGAGATACAGTAATAACTAGTCGTGAAGAAACGGTCAGTAATATTGTTACTCCAGGGACATCATCTACTCCAACAATTCAACTTGATGTTGTTAAAACTTATCGACCCTTTGTAGAAGCTACACCTATACTTGATACTTATGAAACTGAGTCTAAAATCACTGCTGATAATGAAGTCACTTCGTTTAGTTCTATAGATAATGTTATTCCTACAATTAAAGAGAGTAAATCGAACATATGGGATGATGTTATTTCTGTACATGAAAGTGAAAGCATTAGTAATATAATACCATCGACAGTTTCGCCAGAACCTGCAACTGTATATACAACTTTTACTTATTTCACTACGTCCTATGTAGGAGATTCTACAATTGTAAATAGTAGATTGGAAACAGTAACGAACGTACTTAGACCAAGTGAAATAGATGATAAAGCAACCGGCCGCGCTATTGGTGGAGCATTGCCTACTGTTCAAATTCTAAGTACCGATAAAAAACCAGTTGAAGAAATATCGCCGTCTAAAGCAGTTGTAGAACCATCAACTGGTTTAATATCCACAATAAGATCAAGCTCAATTGCTGATGGAATAACAACGCATTATTTGACCGATGTGTATGGAACATATATCGATGGGTTGTATGCTCAGATTGTTCAAAGTTCTACTAAACTGGAATCATCTACACCAACTTTATCAGTTATTCCATCAATGCCTACTGGTGTCTTATCGTTAAATAAAGGAAGTATTGTAGATGCTGATGAAATTACTACAGTGTATTATACTACTAAGCAAATAGGAACTCTTATTGATGGATTATATGCAAAAGTTATCGAGAGTAGTACTAGCACTAAAATCGACAATGAGAAATTAGCGACCATCTCTCCTAAACAAGGACATCGTACAGGATTAGTACGTCTTATTAAAGGACAAATTGAGGCAAATGAAACAACTATTTTTTATCAATCTAAAGTAATTGGCACTAGTATTGAGGGTAGATATGCACAGATAATAGAAAGTACATCTAGTTACTTAACAACTCCTACTGTAGCAACTATAGCTCCAACAGCAACTTTAGCTCCACATTTAGCTACTACGAGTCCGGTAATATCACCATCTCCAGCAGTCATTCAGTCTTCATTATCAGATGATTCAACAATAGATGCAAATATTGATGATGAAAATAATGAAAATGAAGATGAAGAAAACGAGGAGGATGACGATGATGATAAAGCTAAGAAAAAATCAAGATTAACGTTTTCTTCTAGAAAGAGGACTTTTACTCCAGTAATACGACCATTTGCATCAAGAAATAGACCAACTTTTAACCCAAAACGGAAAAATGCCCAAGGCGCAACAACTATTACTCGAACGGATATAACGCCAACTATAACAGCTACGTTAGCTGGCAAAGGTAATAGATATTCATCCTCTAGAGGTAGAGTAAGTTCTCCTATAGGACCTTATTCTTCGACCTTGAACTCATCTAGCGCAAGAAGATTTTCTGGAAGACGTGGTTCAACTTCAATTACTCCAACGAGTATTTCAAGCTCTATAGCTGGAAGTGGTAGAACTAGAGGATCTTCTAGAATTTCGCCATCATCGGCTTTTAATAGTGTACGCCGTGGACCTAGTTCAATCAGAAATTCTTCAGTTAGACAATCGCAACGGGGAAGTTCTAGCTCTATATATCCAGGAGCTTCTTCAAGATTTAGAGGAAATATTCGTCCTTCCTCTACTTTACAAAGACAATTACCAACTGCTCGATTAGAAGATCAAGAAGATAATGCGAACGAATTCACAACGACAACATTAGTTACTGAAGAAAGTCCACAGAACGTGTCAGATGAAGAAAATTTAACAGTAACTCCTCCATTACAAACTACTACAGAAAACGTTCGTAGATCTACTAATCCATTACTTCGTTTCCGTAGGCCGTTGACAAGTACTGGTCGTCAAAATACCACACCGAAACCAATAATTAGTTCTACAACTAAAAGAAGTACTAATATAGTGAAAAAAAATAATACAATTTCACAAAATCGTGTAAGCTTGAATCGTGGAAATGTTAAAGCTACACCAATACCAATTTCAACGAGACCAAGGCAAAATTCAAATGGATTGTTTCCACCTCGTGGATTTTTCAATAAAAAAATAGAAACAACAGAAGAAACAACAACTATAAGTCAGTCAGCGATTGATTCTGATAGTACAATAGAAGATCAACCACTTGAAGAAATCACTGACAATGATTATGAGGGTTCTGAACACGAAGAAACGCCTCCGGTTACTAACAGGACAAGTAGAAAATCTAATTTCGCTGTTCGAATTCGTCCATTTTCGACAAATTCTAGAGCTCGAAGAATTCGACGTCAAATAGCCCCAACAAGATTAACATCAAACCGATTTCGTAGACCAGCACCTTATACTAAAATAGAAGATAGAATAGACTCTGATGCTTCATATAGTAAAGAAGACACTAGTCAAATTTATTCAAAAAATTCTCAGCGTTATAGTAACAGAGGCCGAACATTGCCTGGTACAAATGCAAAATCATATGGTAATGATAAATCAGATGAATATATCGATAATTCTGGCAATTCTCAACTTAATATCCGAGATAGAAATAAATCCGTAGTGGGAAGAAATACAGCTTCAAGAGTTCATCCTACAACTGTGTCCGGGCCAAATAGACAATTCACATTGAGAGAAAAAGATAGCTCAACAACAAGATCAACTTATAAACGGCCAACGTCTTTGAGTACTCGTACAAGAACAGATAATCTTTTAAGATCGAGAACCAATACTAGAAATAGAAATGGGTCTGTTAGAAATTTGTCGGATAACTCGAGCACACGTAGATTATCCAATTCGCGTAGCACTGGAAGAACAAGAAACAATGGACGAGGAAGAAATTCTCAGAGAAATAGAAATTCATTCGAGGACATTCGCCAAACTCCATATTATCAACCTGACTCTGATGGCACTATTACAGTAACGCATTATGTTCCAACTGAAGTAACTATTCCAGTTGTTAATAATGGAGTGACAGAACAAAGAAATATTATAACAGCTCAGCCAAGTACAGAAGTATTAGGACCTGATCGATATAGTACTGTCGTAGGCGGGGACGGAAGACAACTAGTGGTAATAGCAAGTGAAGCTACTGGAACCAATACTCAAGGTGAAATTGAAATAACTCGTTTCCTTCTACACGAAACACCAACAACGCGGTTGTCTCACACCCTGACTACTTTTGGCGGCCGAAGAGCATCTCAGTCTGTAATTGTACCTACAACCATTTATTCAGTAGAAAATATAGTATCAACAATACGACCTTCTTTACCAGGGGGTAATGCACCATTAGCAAATATTTTGTTGTCCCAGCTTCTTTTAAATCAGTTAGGACAACAAAATCAAAATCCACTATTACAGGGATTAACAATGCAGGTAACACCAACAACTAAATATGACACACGGACTACGACGTATGTAACTACCATCACAAATCATAAGAGCACCGTCATTCCTTTAACATTCCGAGGGAAAGAAATATTGACGACTTTGATTGATACTTCAACCAATGTTGTAACTGCTACAGAATTTATTACTGACACAGTTGTAGTTACACCTACGGCTACGTTACCTGCAGCAAGTCTGAATTCCTTGCTACACCTTCTTCAACAGCCTCAGAATTTGCCTCAAGTTAATCCTTTGCTGGATCCATTATTTGCTGCAGTTCCATCTTTAACACAAAGCAATAGTTTACCGGGAGAAGCAGAGAGGAGAAATCAGCCTGTAGATTTCGATTATAAACCAGATAATTATGAAGATTCCGATGAAGAATTCGAAAAACCGTCTAAGACTTTTACACGTAATAGCAAGTTAAGCAACAAGAAAAATGAATCTCCAGAAAAAATTGCGGAATCTAGTGTCATAACTTTGTATGTATCTGGAAAGCGCCCTGGTGAATTTAGTACTATATTAAGCACTGTTAAAGTGGGAGAAGAAAGTACAGCATTAAATAGAAGACGAAGACAAATCGAAAAAAATACCATTCTTCCTTCTGTTTCCCCTTCATTAAATGCTGCGTCGCAATCCACCACTTATGTTCTATCTGGAAGCGAAGAATCCATAAATGCACATGTACCGACAGAAAGTCTTGAGAGCGTAGTGGGTGACGTCGGACGGCATATATCTACGTCCATTCATGCTTGATCTGACCTAGCTTTGTTACATAAATGACCCTACTCCGTACAAAACTCCACTATGCACTTTCAGTTAATCGGGCTTAAATATAATTTAAATACTTAAATTAACTTTATTGGTTACAGTTATTTTTAATCGTAATATTGACCAAAATCTGATTTCACACAATTGTTTTGCAGCTTTTTATCAACTTGTTTGGATATAGATTCTGAATTATGATTAAAATTTAATTATAGGTATTGATTGTTTGAATTACTCAGTCTATTTCCAAACAACATTGCTAATAGTAAGATTATAAGTATTTGTGGGAAGTCCTGAAGAAGATTACTTATACAAAAATCATATTTGATTTTGTACAATTTTGAACTGGTATAACGATTAGATGAGACGTTCCCCATGTTTTCCTTCTATTTACCTTACTAACGGCCTGACAATCTTGCCATTATCACTGCCATAATTATTAGTGCCGCCGCACGCGCGCCCACACGGTGAATATTTGAGACTGAAAGATTCAGCTATGATACAAAAATGAAATTAATTATTTTATTAGAGGGTATAATTAGAACTGAATTCTGAAATACAATTGGTGTATTGTGGCGACAGCTTTTAGTTTTGGTATTTATGCGACGCTGCTTTTGTCGATATAAAATGATTGGTATGAATAAAATTCGATATATAGGGTAAACCTTTCCAGATATATATCAAACTGCTCTCAGTGATACTGAAGGAAAACGTTTTTACAACGAAAGAAATAATTATTACTTACCCATGGATGATAAGATTCCTATTGAGGATGATCATAATGATGAAACACCTAGAAAGAAAGTCAGGATTCGAGTTCCTGTCGTACGTAGCCGGAGCGCTCGTCAACATGCAGTAACTGTTGTAAGACGGAGGCCTTTGGTTCCATATTCAGCCTTACCTTCGCAAGATATTGTTCCGAGTACACCAAGAAAAATTGTTGTGACACGTACGCGAGTTCGAAATTTGAATTCTCAAGATTCAAGAATTGATGATGATATACATAGTTCTTCCGAATGGCATCCAAAAAATAGTCGTCACAAAGTTACTATTACTCGAAGAAGGAAATTAGGGCCAAGTACCACTGAATCTTATCGTGAAAGAGTAACTCGAAAGAAACTTGTTACTGTTCGGCCAGTACCTAAACCAACGCCTACATTAGCTATCATTACGACAGGATTTTATACAGCAGCAACAGATGATGACGATGATGGTGATGAAGATGACAATGATGATTACGAAGATCGAGATACAGATATTTATTCAAACATCAATGATAATAATTATGAACATACGCCAATTTTAGAAGAAACACCTATTATTTACGAGTCTAATAGTCGAGAAACAGATTCTAGTTATTCAGTACCGCATACAAATAAAATCGCATCAACTACACAAAGTTTCCCAATTATTATTACAGATAATTTCTTTTTCCCTCCGACCCAAGATGAACAAGAAGTTATTGATGATGATTCTTATAATAAGTACACAACGTATAGGTCTAAGACAACTATTGAGAAAGAATCATTAATACCTGATACTACACCTTTAGTTATTACGGAAAACACTACTATAGAAAATACTACTATAGAAAATACTACTACAGAAAAAGTATCAACAGAAAAAGTATCAACAGAAGAGAGCGCTGATACACAAAGAGACAATGTTGATGTTACAACTAAAACTTATTTATCTGAATCTAGTACTGAAGAGGATTTAGAAACGACGACTATTGTAGATGAAACTACAGAAAAATTGAAAATAGAAAATGTTACAATTATGGAATATACTGATAAACCATTGAATTTGTCTCAGGATTTAGATACTACTACTACTACTGAAGTATCTAGCGTTGATAATTCAAAAATAATTAAAACAAACTTTACGTCATCTGATGTGGAATATCAGAATAACAAAACTGATGATGAATCATCCAAAACATATGAAATAACAACGGTAGATTCCGTGGAAAAAGAAACTGAATTACCAGATGAAGCTTTAACTGTTAAGCCAATAGAAACCATTTCAAATGCAACAGAAAAGGATACCAATTCGTCTTTACAAGATTTAATACCTTCTCAACAGCCAGTTGAATATTTAGATGAATCGTACGTTCCAAGTGTAATTCCTCTTGAAGAAAAGATACTTACAGATTCACCCACATCTTCAACTATGAATCAAATAACAACAACTTTAACATCACCAACTCCAGAAGATATTGAATCTGGATTAACTGATGATTTATATCTTTCACTTTCTCAACCAGATTTTCCACAAATTTTGCCTTCTAAACCAATAATATTAGATTCGGAAAATTTATCTTCGACTCAAATTCAAGACTCTTCAAATCCTACACCTGAGTTACAAACAAGTGTTTATTACACTGAAACTACAGTTGTATCGACGAGATTAAGAACATACACTTATGTAGTTACAAAACTTAATGGACTTGAGACAGAAGTAACATCTTCTACTACTGTTCGACCTAGAGTGACAATACTAACATTGACAGTGCCGGTAACAGTAACAGTCACCCCCATTGCAGCAACTACGATGAGTTCTACAACTGTTGAAAAAAATAACCCTGATTGCAGTAGTGGTGAGTAGTTCCTGGCCCTGTAAGATAAAAAGTACGGTTACATATTTATTTTTAAAGTATTGTTTATGAGTATAATCTATTAAAATTAATACAAATGAAATAACTTTTTTTTTAATTTAAAAATTAATAGTAATAACAGAAAAAATATCAATTTAGAATATCCTTTTAAGAGGTAAAATATTTAAATTCTCCGTTATATAATATAAATCGTTTATA
>JABFQD010001955.1:0-16563 GCA_022817045.1 Psix sp. ZL-2020 | reverse complement strand
TTAATTCTTCAATATTCTAAATTCTTTAATTAATATTTTTTTTAATTTATCAAAAACTTTATTTTACTATTTTTCATCATTATTAAATAAATAAGAACCAGTTGTGAAAACTTCTTTGTAGTAGAAAATGTAATGAAAAGATGTAAATAACACAATATAAAACAATAACATAACATATTCAATTGAAAAACAACAATATACAATGGTACTAGTTTATTATATTTCAAATGATTGTTGAATAATTCTACCTACAACAATTGCAAACTTCAAACCCAAATTTTTCAAAAGTAATAAAAGAGGCATCCGGAATACAACATTGCACTGAAACCGCACAGCATAATTCAAGTTACGGTTAAGTTATTCGTAAAGAGTAAACGCAATTAATCTATGTATGGATTGCAATCCATCTATTTCTTTTTAATTGTATTAAATATAGCTTTGAATTAAATTTCTTATAATTTATATAATATATTGTTAACAATAACAACTATACACATAGAATATATTTTATAAAAAACCATTTGAAAAATCGATAATACAATACAAATCACGATACGCTCAACTTGCGATTCACACAAAGCTTGCTGTGCTACTTCGAAAATTTTCAGTCGTCCATAATATATAAATAATGTTCAGAGAATTGTACTTTATTCAACAATCGCGGTAAAGTTTACTATTATCCTATACACATAAAAAATATTGAAAATATATGTATCTCTTTTTTAATATATTGAAAAACGAGATCTGACAAATAATTAATTACCTATCTCTTATTTGGTAATAAACTTCAAAATTCGCAGAAGGAATGAAAAAACTGACACAAAGACATGTTTATTTGTATCAATGTATGGATGTTCCGTATAATAACACAGCTCATTATTTATTTTGCTCTGATTGTCTAATCCAACCAAATTTAACACGTTTGGATAATGTCACTTGATACGAAAGAAAATTGTAATTAAACCAACAAATTTATGGATAGATAAGATGAATATACGACTGTAAGATATTAGAGCTAAAACATTTTATTTTACAGCTAACAAAAATTTGAAGTATAAATACGTTTTTTTTAATTTGAACAGCAAAATTCTTTGAAATTTGACTCGTTTTTACAACGTAGAATATATTTGATCTTTACAAACGTTTCTTACTTCTGTTGAATTTGAGTAATAATTTCCTGATAATGAGATTTTCCGTAACTGCTTCATTCGGCATTATCGTTAAAATGTTACTACTTATTACTTGCAAGATAAAATATTATACTCGACAGAGAATAAAGTTATCGTTTATTCACACGGGGGTAAAACAGTTCTTATTTTGCTAGATACACCACCATCTCCCTCGCAAAAAATGCCGAATTCTTTCATTAGTCCAATAATATATATTTATTATTTCATGTAGATAAGTTCTAAATATTTTATTAACAAATGTAACAATACTAATGTTATAACAAAATTCTCAGACAGAACCAAATTACACATGTACATAATAGAAAATGTGATCTGAAACATCTAATTACTTTGAATTTCGATGGAGATGACGAACTCCCGTGTTATCGTCGAAAAATTCTAATTATGACTGTTCAGCATATACACGATATGTCGCATTTTTGTTGCAAAGTAATAATCTGCTCAATGAAAGGTCATATTTAGTAACACTGAAAACATTTTTGAAAATGTTCAAAAAAATATGAATATATACAGGGTGTCGAATTTAAAGTGTCAAGTATCAAGTGAATGTATCAAAAACTACTTGTCGTACGATGAAATGTTTATTTTAAAGATCCTATGTTGTTATTATACACTGCACGCAAAAAAAAGCCACCTAGCCGAGGTCGAAATTTTGCCATTTTTCAATCGTCCGAATCTTCCGTAATTTTTATAGAAAAGGGTTATTTTTTCTACCAAACTAAAGCGTAAGATCTCTTCTCTTTCAAAATGTCATGGAAAAAATATCAATAAATGGTAGCATTTAGTGTAAACATCCTGTAAACAAAATAAAAACAAAAATTTTGTGTAAATTTCTTGCCAATTTTAAACATATACAGGGAAAAATATTGCCTCTACAACCCATACTTTTTATGAAGGGTTATGAAAATGTATCGTTTTCTGAACAAAATGAAAAAAAATTTTTTTTTTATTAAAAATGGCTAAGTTATGGCCAATCTAAAATCGTGCTGCATTTTTGTACTTTTTTCAGTGTTATTGAGAAAAATCATCCAGTCTTTGATAAACACGAATTTGAATAAAGCGGAATAAGTATGGCATATTAATAGCGTGATATCAGCATGGTTTCTTCAATTTAATGAAGAAACTTTAATGTTGAAGTTGATATACTTCTTATATTAGAGGAATGTAATAAAAACTATCGACGTGCTGCGGAAGTGTTTAATCAAAGATTCAACATTCAAAAACCGAATATGGCTGTGTGGCCTAAAAACGAGACACATCAAAACGTGTAATAGTGAAGGTAACGTTACGAACATTCTTGCTACTGTTGAAGTGTATCCACATAGTTCTATTTGTGAACTGAATAGAGATTCGCGATTAAATTTTATTTAAAAATTAAGTGAAAAATAAAAATAATAATTACCAATGTATTTATTAAAGCAGTTCTTTCCACAGCATGTAACTAGTTATTAGTGTATAGTTATTTCTTATCGTATCAGTTTTATCAACGCGAAAAAAGCAAATTGTAAAATAATTCACCAGAAAGATGATTTCAAAGTGGAATAAAAAGAGCACATTAAATCTTATTAACGAAGCAATTCAAATACTACATGGCAGAGTTATCATATCTTTGTTTAATAAGAAGGTTTTAACAGTTCAAGCTGAAACTCACTTATAGAAAGAAAAACTCAAAACAATAACGGTTTTTAAACTCGTTATAAAACCGATGTGAAAATCAAAAATTCATTAAAAATAAATTGTGCAACTTACTCAGCGTTTTTAATTCACTGAAATGTTTTATATATATATATATGTATATCAACGTACCCTACCTTATAAGATTTTTTTAAGATATAAATAATGAATCAAAATCATTTACGTTGTTTTTCTGATATCTTAATTGATATCAGAATACTAATAAATATCTAAATATCTGAAGATATTTTCCGCAAAATATCTTCAGAAAAGAAACGCTTGTTGTACTTTTGGTTTCAGCAATGAAGGCATAGATAAACCTATTTCATTCAAACGAGCAGCAACTGGAAATTACGATTGTACCTGATATTCATCTCTTTCAATCAGAAGTAGATGATTTTCAGACCGGAATTTACATTTTGTTCAATTAAGGGAAGCCTTAAATATCGAATTCGCCTTTTACATTATATTTGAATAGTAAATATTTTGGATTTCATTCTTCAATCCCGATTGTAACGTAGAGTAAGCGAGATTATATACATTTTGGTCCTAATTGAATTGGATAGTGGTCTCCGCATAAACTCTAAACAGCTCATTAACCAATATACTTCTTAACCTCAATTTCGGCAAATCGACGCTCTCATTTTTGAGAATATTTAAGCACTTTAAATGCTCAGGTATGAAATTCTTAGTAGTGATTTTTTGCCTATCGTCTGTATTTGTAAATATGAAAATGAAGAAATTTATGTTTTTTTTTTTCAAAACTCCACATATACATGATTCATGAAAACTGTTAGATACATTTTGATGTTACTGATTTATTATAATTACTGTTAATATATTTGTGCTAAATACCATCAGATCGTTTAAACAAAGTAAAGTTCAGATTATCAAATACACACAAAAGAGACCCTACTAAAAACGTTTGGCTTAGCTAATAGAAAAAATTAATCAAAAACCATTCTAAGGTTCAAAGTATATATGGTATTTATTTGAATTATTAAAATGTTCAGATATTGATGTTCAATTATTACATTAGTAGCATAAAATTATTTGTATCGCACGAAATAATAACATTGATTAAACAAGATTACTATTTGGTGTAATATAGGGATTTTCTTATGCATGAAATATCAATTGAAACAAATTTTAATAACTCAATTTCTATCACTGAGATAAATTTGATTCATATTTAAATGAATATAGCTGCATAAAGCGATAAATAATTTAATTATCAACGATCCCTGATATATATATTTAAACGTATTATATATTCTGTATAAATACAAAAAAATGTATTTATACGTTGCATACGACAGAATACAATTAAACTAAATACGCGTGGAAATTGTTTGAGCTCAACTATACGGAACAAAAAAAATCTCGTATGTTGTTAAAATTTTTTATCACATTCAATTGTTAGCTTTTCACGAGAACTTCAAATGAATTTTAGCTTCGTAATAATAAAGATTCTAATATCGTAACGAATGTTGAGTTAAATGAATTGCAACTATGAATTAGTACAATTGAAGTGCCCATATAAAAAACATAATACACTATTAGAGTATAAGATACAATAACAAAAACAATTTCAACCTAACGTGATAATCTAGATAATTCAACTACGAATATTTATAATTCAATTTTAATACGTTTCAATATGATATAATATATTCATTATATTTTATTATTATGTATAGGGAAAATGCAAAATTACAAATGAGATTGTATAATTTTTTTAATTATTCAGAATGTTTATAGGCATACTTTCAAAATATGTTTATAATGTAAAATTATAATTATTATTGTGAATGTAATTTTATAATTTTTATTTTTAACGTTTTAAATTTTCCATTACAAAGAGAATGACGAATGCGTATATTTGATGGCGAATAAATTAAATATTTGAATAGTTACTTTTGCAGTGAAATGTAAATAGTCTACAACTATTGTTCATGAATCACTGCAATTCTCTCTTCGACCCTTAAATTTAGATAATCCGTTTAAACTTAAGCAAGGCGAAATAATTGTTATGGAGAGAACTGATTAATAATCTACTTCTAACGTTTCTTGAAACAAAGCAAACATAGAATACCAAAACAAACATTTCGAACTCATTAGTGACAACAAAGTTTCATTAAAGCATCAGTATGCATCTTCTGAAACAAATTTCATTGTGTTAACGTAATACCATAACAAATATATTCTTGTAACGGTAAGTGTGTTCATCCTTTAAATGAACATTAAGGTGAACTATCAACTGTAACTTATCAGATTTTAATGAATTTATACTTTCGAACAAAAATTTGTCGTATAAAAAAGATATCTGGCATGGGCATGGTAGAAAGATGATTTATGTACGTACTTATGTCAGACGTTTGCTAATTTCGTGCCAATGTCATAAATTATGTACGTACTAACATCAGATGTCGGCCAGGTTTATAGCAATGTTATGCCATACTTCTTTTGTGGACAGGCATAAGTTCGGAAACACCAACACAGTCCTTTTTTATGAAATTTCCTTTTCTTTCGAAATATAATTTTTCCGTCACTTGTTATAACTTGAAATATAAACAATGATATTAAGTATAAATATTAGTTTCCATACTATGACTATTGCAGTTTTAAAAACTTTTATTTTATTTTATTCCTAAGATAAATTGAAACTAAAATTAAAATTAATATAATGTTTATTATATTCAGTTAATTGTTCACATTAATTATTTTATACAAATATAAGGTACATAGAACTTAAGTTTGAAATAATATATTCATAAAAATTGAAATTCTGCTTACATTGATCAAAGCTATTTTAAAAATTCTATTGAGGGTTTACAATAACTCTACATCAGCTGATGCGTTGATATAAGCTGGAGTAAACTGTATAAAATTTTATTGTCTTTGATAAATCATATAATTCCCGCCGGAAAAAGCTGAACAATTATATAAACAAACCAGGAAAATGAAAAAATAATTAAATCAACATGACAAGTATTAAATAATGAATTGATAAAATAGACACTAAGTACAATCAAACTTTTTCTTGATTTATTTTCGAGCATTCATCTAATTTTTCTTGATAAAAATTTTGTCAAACCAATTTATACAATTTGAATAGAAATTTCAAATGCTATAGTTGTTATCCAATGGTGAAAAAAGAACACAATTAAATCCAAACTAGCTGAAGTGTTTGATTGAATAATGAAAGTTAAGTTGGGATTTTTGGTCAAAAATTGGTAGACATCCATTACAATGATTTTACCAATAATTCATTATAATAATTAATGAAATCAGGATGCTTTTCGCCATTCAATTTTTCAATTGGATGATATGCAAAATGAAATAGTTGTTCAATTCGTGAGTTGAGCAACGAAAACGATTTGTCCGACGATTCGAACCGAAAACTAATCAAATGTTTGTGCTCGCGAACTGAACAAAAATGAAAACGAACTGAATAGGGCCGAACCAATATTTACGTCCATGGACGCAGACCGAATAATTAAAACTAAATTTAACAGCTTGTCCGGACAAGTCACCGATGTGTCTAATGTCGACTTGCTCTCACCGCGTGCATAGTTTTTATTTCACAATATTTACCATATCAGTATATTTTCAGCTTATACAAATATTATGTTGAAAATTTCATAGGCATTAAAATACTTACAGATATAAATTTGGTGTATAAGTTTTTTACAACGTTACTGGTTATAATACTTAGTAATACTCCGTCAAAAATATAGTAATAATGTTTGTAGAAAGTTACTAAATTATTAAATTTAACTTTTATTGCTAAGTCTACTCTTTTATAATCTTTTCAGGAATACAACTTATGGGTATGTTTTTAGAAAATCACTCTACTATGGCTAAGAAATGTCTGATGCTAATAAACCTTTCTTATTAATTTACTATGGTTTTTTCCCCCAGAAAGTTACACTAAATCATAAACAAAGTTTTTTCGAGATTGTACTGGTATCAATTCCATATCGTTTTTTCCCGTGGGTCAATCAATACATTCGATTTGTCTGAAACTTGGTCAAGTTATTTATTTGACTGTGAAATCATGAAAAAATGCAAGAGACTTAAATAATGGTTACGTTACTGATAGATTTAATAACTCCTAATTCAATAAATTTATTTAAAGAAATCATTGTACATTCATTTTATTACTTGATTCAAGTACTTGATTTTACTGTTAACGACAATCATAGTAACTAAAATTATCGTTATTACAAAAATGTAATCCGAGTTATTTGTATTATGTTTACGAATGATAATGTATAATAAAGTAATTTTCATAAATCAGCAAAATGGAAGCTAGTGTACGTAAAATAATAAATATTATAATCAATATGATTGTAAATAATTGTAATGTATGTTTTAAACTACTTGGCATTAATTTTAATAAACATTAATGCGAATTTAAATTTGTATTTATTCATCAACACAATCTGAACCAGCTCACTTATCACGTTACGTGAATATTAAGTTATAACTTTTTCAGAAACAAAATTATAAATATGTATTTATTTATATACATGTTATAAACGTAACATATCCTCTGCAAAGATATATAAAAAAACACAGACACACATTACATATGCAACACATATATGCTAAGCGTTACATGTATACGGCATGCATATCTGACATATATGCAGCATACATCACTGCAAAAACTTTATTTTGAAGGCTTTGAGAAGGAGAATAAAATATTTATTATGATTTTATTATAAAATTTAGATACAATTTCTTAGGTGTTTTATCTATTATTTTTCACCTGAAATACTTTACACTTCAAAACAACAGCTTTGTTAGGAACGCAAACAGACAATAGATTATGATGGTAAACACAGGTTACTTCTTCGTAAACAACTTGTTATTTTGATTGAGTATGTCGTATTAATTCAGTAAAAACTTTGAAAAAACATAGGAATTAAAAAAGTTAGACAATTTTCTATCAAAGATCGCATGGAATATAATTTAAAGAGTTTATAAAATAACGTAAAAGCTGATCATCAAAAAGATATATGTTTCATAATAAAACGTTTTAAAATATTTTAAGTATGAATTTGTTCGAAATTGCAGTTTGTAAATCATATGTTTAATAATTCAGTAATGTTTTAAAACATTTATTTGATAATATTTGCGTATTTCCAAAAATTGCGTATTTTTTGTATACATTGAAAATATACATAAGCAATTTATTTTATTAATATACTTCATTTATGTCTTATACTTTTAAAGCTATGTAAAAAAAAGTTGAACTAGAGACGTTAATTGAACATATAAATAATTAGGTAAACTAAAAAATACGCAATAGCATACAGCAAATATAAAATATTTGTTTGATAATTAAGAACTTAAAAATGTTTTGAATACACGTTCATATATATTTTCTGATTTAATATATTGTATTTTAGTGACAAAGCTTCAGAAATTAACACGATCAATATTGGTTTAAAAACTTTCATTAACATTTGCGTAGACATCGAATATGACTGTTTTCACGAGATGTTTAGTCGACTAGAATATGAAATGAATTGAACTGTTTTCGGCTGTAATCATATAAAGTACTTTGTTCTTTGTCACAATACAATTTCCATTTTCCCAGATACGTCACGAGCTTACGCTGCCGATGACGGTCATTGGGAGTCGCGTTGTAATAATTAGACCGAACGCTCTAGATGGTCCAGACAATTTATGATCTTCAACATGGGACAAAACTCAATGCTTGAAAATTGTTTTCTAGAATCTTTCCTTAAATGTGAATTCAAATGACACGTAGGAATACTTAACGAAGTAGGTCGCTACAGTACTCCCTTGCCGGTGATTAACGTTACAATTGAGCAAAAGACAATTTATTGATGAAAAGGAAAACAAAATTAGTTTACGACCGAGCACGGGAAAATACAACTTATATAATAGCACAGAAGGATTGTAAGAAATAAAACCATTTGACTTTTTACTGCATTGAAAATATAGAAACTATCTTATATATATTGCGAAGTAAACTAGGTATAAAAAACTTTTACAAAGAGGAAAAAGAACCTTAATGGAAGACGTGGTTGGATCTTGTAGGGGCCATTGTAAAGTTACGTGACTCTTCCAATCCGTCATGCCTAATAAATACGTGAGTACCGCTGACGAGATCTTTAAAATAACAATCTCCTGCTTGCTATGCCTAGTGCCATTGACAGGTTGGAGCATCTGAAAATGTTAACACAGCTCACAGACAAATTTGACTCAATCGACAAAGTTTCTGGTAGAGATAGACGTCAGAAATTTCCCAAGAAGTATCATCAGTTTGCCGTGAACCATCTCGGCAGTACTAGCTTGAAGATGTTTCTTCCAGACCGTACAGATACCTAAGAGAGCGGTAGAGTGCGTATGGGCTTACTGATCTAATTTTGAACATTTAATTGACGCCTTTTATAAAGCCTTTAGTTGACGGTAGAGCAGCTTCACCACATTTTTCGCCGCTAGGTGGTGTGCCAGCCTTCGAATAACATCGAAGGCTGGTTTCCGTCAGGCAGCTGTTAGGTAATAACATGTCCTAGGAGAGGAAAGATCACAGTAGATGGCGGTGTTGGAACCAGGAATGGTCCCCTGGTGCAAAGTTACACTTGAGTTAACTCTACGGTGTAGTTCCAGGAGCTTCTGGTTCTGTAGTTGCGCTGCAGCGAGAGCTTCAAGCCAACTTTCAATGGTATAACAATTTCATAAATCCGAGAAGGGAATCTATCACCACATTATCCTAGCCTAAAATGTGCTGAATATCTGCTGTGAATTATCTAATAAAATTAAGATAGCGAAAATGGTTTGGAGTATCAGCTTTTTAGTGAAAATCACTAGTAAATGGTTTATGTTCGGTCAAAATAGTGAAAAAGCTTTCTTCTATCGTATAATAAAAGTATTTAACAGCGCGGTAAATTTTCAACAATTCATAGCCATCTACGTTGTATTTGAATTTAGTACCACTTATTTTTTTAAAAAAGAATCATAATGACTCAGAAACGTTGGTAACAAATTAATGTAGCGCAGCTGCAATGGTGTGATACGATGTACAGCAACCAGTGATAGGTTTGCGTCAAGCTTTGACTGTGTGATCAGTGTAGCATTTCCGAAATTTCTTTTAAAGTCGATGAATGTAGTTTTTGTGGAGTCATTTCAAGTTATTAGTATTTTCTCCTTAATATTAGCCACTAGGAAATCGTTGTGTGATACCTCGGTCCGAGCACTTTATAACGACGTTAGAATTTGATCATCTATAAGAACAGCCTGAGATGTTTTGTTAACTCCGGTCGTGCATACTGCTGGATGAAGAAAACCTTTTTCGGAAGTGGTCGGATCCCCTTTTCTGACATTATATAACCTAGAAATGTAACCTCTGACAACTCAAAACACCTTCTTCAGAAGTTGACCACCACTCCATACTTTTTCAGATAATCGAAAAACAATTAAAAATGCTCAATGTTCGGTCTCGGACAAAAACACCACCATGAGATCGTCGATGTAGGCATATACCAAGTCTAACACTAAAAGTAATTTGTCATTGAAGCGCTAAAAGTTCAGACAACATTTGGCAATTCGAAACTCATCGCCGGAAATTTAAAAAAGTTGAAGGAAGTAGCGATAGGGATCTTCTTCACATTCTCTGGTACCATGGAAAGCTGGTATTACACTCGCACCAGGTCGGTCGATAATAGAAAAGATGATCTTTCCCTGAATCGTCTGTGCAAAATCTTGAATGTGGCACACTAAATAACGGTAAAGAATGGTGCGTGCGTTGAGTGCCCTACAGTCGCCACAAAGATCACAAAATTCCACATCAAATCGCAACAGATTCCGAGGATGAGGGTTAATGGTAATAACTCATAGTTGTGATAGTGAGGCCGTTAGCCGCAGTTAACTCGAACTCAGTTTTTACCCGACACTCTTAAAGTGACCTCCGTGAAAACACGCACAATTTGACATCAGTATTAATTGAAAAGTCTATTGCACTGGTCCTATTCATCATGAATAAGCGGAGCGCGTCGGAGCGATCATCACTTGCCACTATCAGTGACTGTCCGATTCTTTTTCTGTATTCGACGAACCCACGAAAAAGTTTCACGGTTTCAAGAACTTGTGCGCATCATCGCAAAACCGCTGATGGTACCAACGCATACCAAATCGTTTTCGAATCTCCGATAAAGCGAAATTTGTTCGTCAACATTTTTCCTCAAATACCAAATGAAATTGAACAACGCGTAGAAATAATTAGCGAAGTAGGTTGTTATAGTAAACATAACATTTGTATATATATTATCGTTGTAGCTTTGTAGGTTTTAAGATGAAATATGTCTATTAAAAATTAATTTTATTATTACGCTCGTGATACTGCTTATATCATTGTTACAATTTTTCATCTCATAAAAACTCTAAAATCCAAGTATCTGAAATGAAACTTTCACATAAATAAACAATCACTTTGAAACAGCAGTTTCTTTAATATTATTATGAATTTTTCGATATATGAAAAATTGCTTCGTATTTACATGAAGATCAATGTCCTTTTAAGTCGAAATCATTACAAGTTTTTATCCTTACAAAATGATTTTAAAAATTTAACAATGAAATAAGCAAAATACATAAAATTAACAAGTTATTTGAAAATGCTGTCTTTTTCTGTAAAAATGAATGTTTACGAGCGGCTCAATATAATATAGAAACGAAATACTGCGAGCCACAGATGGTAATCCTAGTATATGAAGTTGACTTAGGATGTCATACTTAGTATGTTCCAGGAATAGATAGAGGTCGCAGCCTAGTTTATTTTTCGACTATACTTTGATATGTATGTTTACTTTTTGATTTTTAAAATGTGAAATTTTTTATAATGAAGAAGAAATGCTTGATAAAGTACTAATAATATTTTATATATACCAATATCATTTAAATCGAATGCATATGTATATTCAAATCTCGCTACAAATTTGTTTCGCGTAATACAATCATACATGACTCATGCAACGTCAGTTATTTTATGAAGTGAGTGTCAAGTGAACTAAAAAATGTACTAAATACATGACTGTATATAAACTTGTGTTAAGCCAGTATTTTATTATTTCAATTTTTCAAATTATATATTCTAATTTTATTAATAATAAATATATAAATTGCATAATTTAAGAAATATATTGTTTTTAAGAAAGCTAAATCGATCAAAAGGCTTTATGTTCAAAGGATAAAACAAAAGTGATTTATTATAAAAAGTATGTAATATTTTGCTCTTAATATTTACAATAATTTTATGGTCATTATTGATCATTTAAATGATATAATTATTCACTTACTATTTATTATTCATCACATAGCGTTTGACTCATATTTAATGAATAATAAATGAATTCAGTTAAGAAAAATTAATTGCATTCATTGTTTGTAAAAAATTGGTAACAAAACAAAATTATCGGACAAAGCGATCTAATTTCATCAGATAAGAGTTATCTCGAATAACTAACCCCGAATACTAACGATCTAAATACATTCTTTTTCTAATCATACAACTGAGATTCGTTATGAAGCAATTACGGCGTTCAAATACAATAAATGTGTTGATATTAAATGAAGTTGAAATGAAAATATTAGGAATAATTACAAAAAAAGAGGCCTGAAAACAGATGGAAATATAATCAATTTCAGGTTTTTATTATTATTTAAAAAGTAAATTATATCTGTTCTCTATTTGTAATATATTATATAAATCAAAAAATTATATAATATTATCACATTGTGTTTGTAACCATAACCATTTTCGTTAGTTATAAAAACATAATTTGTATTGATAAAATTATCTTAAATTCAAATACAAGTTAAACTTCCTGAATATTTATCGTTATACCCATTAATAATTTAGAGAAACAAATATATATATGACAAATATATAGAATTTGTTAACGTTTCTATAATCTCAGGCTGCATATTCGTGTATACGTGAGGTGAAGAAATCTAAAATCTTTCGTCATTGGTTAATCTGGAAACAGTAGAAACATGCAAAAGATGGAATAGTTGAATCAAACCATTTCCAATGAATTCATCGACAAGCAAGAAATACAAGAATGTAAAACTAATAACTCATATATCGTTATTAATAATAACTACAATTATTATATTATATTAACAATAATTATAATTATATGCGAATATCATGATTTAAATTTATATAATTTGGATTTAAAATAAGATATAACATTTAAATACGAAATTTATTGAATTATATTTGAAATAATTTCGTCTTTTATTATCTTTCTTTATATTAATTTCTGTATACAATATCAATTTAAAAATAATAAGTATTTTAATATATATTAAGTTCTGTTTCAATTTTATTTTTAAATAATATTGCAAAAAATTGAGCCAGGTTAAGAGTTTAAAACAGTAATAATTGTATTACAATATACAATAAATTATAAACATCTTACACATGGTCGCGGCAATAGTTGCAACTAAACTTTTATTTTTTCTAAACACCATAAATAATATATACTTAAATGCAAAATAATATATATGATACAAGTGTGATAAATATGATATATGTATTTATATGTGCATATGTAATATGAGTAATAATAAAAATGTATATATAACTCACTTTAACAATGCTTCTTCCTTTTCTCTTCTCTTCTTTTCTTAAGCTATTGTTAATCCTATTCCCAAGACATCTATAAATCATTCTTATCTAGTCAATACTATCCTACAGCTCTTCCATGTTCAGTATACAAAAGTCTTGAAGTTCTATTTTACAAATAACTTATACAATATGCTATACGCTAAGACTTGTTTGACCCAACGTAATCAAGTTCCTGAAAACGTCCCTTTACTCAAAGTGATCTTCTATAAGTTATAAACAATAGTAGATATACAAATGACAAATAGAAATAGGTATATGTTCTCGTTGCTATATCATTATTAGAATTGATGAAAGAAAATCAAATATAAATAAATAGAAAAATGTATTTAAATAAATTTATTTATTTAAAGTTGGCTGAAAACTACTTAGAAAAGTTAGTTACTCTAAAATAGTTTTTATAACTTTTAGATCTAAAGGAAATTGTTCTTATATTAAAATAAAGTTTCGTGAAATTCTTTATATGTTAACCAAAAGATACAGATTCTATTAGAATTTTTAGATCTAACAAAAATGCTAATTTCCAATAGCGAAAAAAAACTAAAAATCAGTGATCTCAATTTTTTATTTTATTTTATCTCAAAATCGTTTATCTTCAACTTTGGCACGAATTATTGATCTAAATATATATTAGATCAATAATTTAGATCAACTAAATCAGTTTTCGCTCAATTGCGAAATTAGCTTTTATTACCTTTTAAATACAGACAGATTGCAATTTTTATCAATTAACTAATTACACACGGACGAAAATATGAACGCTCAAATATGTTCACAAATTTGTTTCTATATTTTCAATATACATCTTTTCATGAAAAATTGTGACTAGATAATTCAATATCAACTATTATAACTATATTAATCTCATTTTTTTAAATTAAACTTATTTTTATGGGATACTTAACCTGATTTTTACAATCTGATATGCCGGAGTTTTTTGAAATTGTAATTCTTTGTCAATGAATGAAATTCTATAAAATATGAAATACGTGATTTCATTCTTCGGTCATGAGAGAACCTTATGAAAAACAAAAAAACATTCATTATGATATACTATTCATTTCGTAACCTTCTCCATTTTTACAACGTTACAAATAAACAGAAAATATTATGAAACAGAAGTTATAGAATAAATATTACTTTTATTACATAATGTTATTACATAACATTTATCTGTAAACCAAAATTGACTATTTAAATAAAAAAACCTAAATATTTTAAAATATTCACTTCTCTCGCAATGAGTTATAAGTTAAAAAGACACTAAATCTGGCACAAGAGACCTGGAAAATTATTTGAAGATGATTCTTCAGTCATGCCGATGTTATTTTTATCGGAAATTTGTCAGATTCGTCCAGTTTGTCGACATCTGACTGAAAGTAAATTAACCCAGTAGTTTCCTTTAGTAATTTATTGAGCTGAGATTATTACAGATTTTTTGAATGAAATATTGATAATAGGCCATTACACTGTTTTTGTTGTATTGTATTTAAACTGGTGTTCCCAGTCTATATTTATAACGTTTTCAACTACCTAGTCAAGTATCATAGTGTATTAGAGTTCATTTGCATCATTTGCTCCTACCTTAAACAGATGTTTTCATATTTTACGATGATCAAAATCGCTATTCCCATCCCTATGATGTTTTTGTAAAATGAAAATTGCTATCTGATAGTGAAACACATCACTTTTAGATGTCTGAATGTAAAATATATGAAACTAAACAGTCCAATGGTCCTTAGGATCCATCTTTATCGCAGCGATGAAAATATTTACACACATGAAAATTAATTAACATTAATTAATAAGTTCATTAACAATAATAAACGAATTTTCTTTGAGTACATAAATAATATCTATGAATAATTTAATGAATAAATAAAAGGATATATTATTATTAACTTTTTTTTTCTTTTTTTTTCGTGATGTCGTAATTATGTATTTGTTTTGCATTTATTTATGACATTCCAATTTTTTCATAATAGTAACCATCGTTTTATAGACTTAAGTTGTCGTACCAAAATGTTGTATCCGATATAGTCCGAAACTGGGCTAAGAATTCAATGTATATGACGTATTAAATTTTTATAGATAAAAGTATAGTAATCTTATAAGTAGATGATATAGCTATTGTAGTAAATTATATACTCAGGTACTTCACCACTTATGTCGGTTTTGAACTAAATCCTATCTGGCAATAATCAAAGAACACTTACAGTCTAAAGAATTTATTTAATTCGTTGAATATTCACATTTTTTATTCATGCAATTTCAGATGGAGGAGTCGTGGGAGGATCAACATCGGGACCAGTTGTTACGCCATATACTCTCGAGTTAACACCAAATGGTAGAATAACTCTGTTGGTAGCATCACCAGAAACAGCTCGAGCATATTTACCACCCGAATATCGTTTAAGTCGAATTTATTCAGATACAGAATCCGAAAAGGTATGGATACAAATATACAATTGTCTGTTCAAATACTCTACACATTAGATATCGAACATTATTTTTACAGTATTATCTACACAAAAATTAAACTACTCGAAAATTAAAATGTATAGTACAAGTCTAATGACAGATAGTAAACAATATTTCATCTCTCAGCAGCTCATTTGAGTAAAAGCGTTAACAACAGCGTATTCGCTCCTTACTTAAATGAGCGACTTCTTTTGTACTAAGCTCTATGACCGTTTAAGAAGAATTCTCAAGTTTGCAGTGCAGGAGTTAGTGACTTATCAAATTATAATTTTTTTGGTAATCAATCGAATGCAATAAAACATGCAAGACAATATTTTGTACAATATTTTGAAAATAATAAAATAAACATCTAAAAAATTAGTAAAACGTGTAGATGTTTGATTTAGTTGATACATATAATACCTACACAGAAACATGCAAAATATTTATTATGCATATTTATTATTATTATTATTATTATTATTATTATTATTATTGTTATTATAATAATAATTATTATTATTATTATGTTATTATATATTTATTATCAGTTTATGTTTTGTGTTTAAT
>JABFQD010001954.1:0-16567 GCA_022817045.1 Psix sp. ZL-2020 | reverse complement strand
TCTCTCGAGATTCTCGGATGTTCATTAGGAGAATCGTAAATTAAAAAAAACCAAAAAAAATACCTAAAATTCAAAAAAATTGTAATTACTATGTTTAATACATTTATAAACACAAGAAATCTGTGCATTGTTTGATTTCACTCTGAAGATTTATAAATAATCTATAAATAATTCTTCTTGTTAAGTTTTATAAGAATTTACAATGCAAATAAAGATTATAACGCAAAATAAGGGCGATACCATATGACTCCGATTGCCGAGGTCAGAATAAAAGCAGCTTCCCATCCGAAATAACTGGTAATGAATCCACAAAGAGGATAGGTGATGGCTACTCCAATCGAACTGCCTGAGAAAAGAATTGGTAAATTGTTATAATGAATATTTCAGATAAATTAACATCCATATTTCAACTAAGTTTATTTATTACCTAAATATGAGCTTAAAAATTTACCCCTTTCGTTTGTCGGAATCCATCTTGCTGTTATTACATGCATAGATGGCCAACATACCCCCTACAATAATAATATATATTAAAACAATTGTTATAAAATTTAACAAATATCAATAATATTATGAACTTAAAATTGTATTAGCCCAAAAAGTAATCTTACTAAAATTTCTGATATTTTTAAATTTTATATTTAGAAAATTCCTTTAAACTGATAATCAAAATTTTTTTATTAACGTTTAAGTTAAAGTTCAATGAAACCTAGTAAAAATTGCATATACTTTCATTTGTCATTTTTCATTACATGAAAAAAATATAATTTAAGAAATTATCAAATTTAACTTATTATTCTAATTATAATTTCATACTAAAAAATTGAATTTTGAAACAAAACCCATAATAACAACATATTGAAAAAATTATTGAAAATTTGTAAACATTTTTACTTTCAACGAACACATTTTTTCAAATTGTATTTTATTCCTTTTAATATCCATATTATATAAGGATTTTTTAATTAATTTTTTCTAATTGATTATAAATAAATGATAAATTATAAATCACAGCTACTTATTAACAAAACAAATCTTCATATTTGATTATTTTTATTTTTCAAATATTAAATTTCAAAAATTAATATATAAGTATTTATTTAATGTTTCAATTACTATTATTTCAATCACTAAAATAATTATTGAAGTAAATATTAGATAGTATAATGTCTCATTGATTGTTATCGCGTTATAATAATAATAATGTAATTAGATAAATATAATATATCGCATCTATATTTATTCTATTTGAATAAATAGCTACTAATAATAAACTAATATAGAATCTACTCCCATAATAGTGCCTTACAAAGGTTTTAAAATGTGAATCATTATTTGTAAGACACATCAATAAAATGCCTATTTAAAACTTAACAAAATCAGAAAATTAATATTAAATTTTTATAAGGCTGAATCATAACCTATAATCTTGTAAATTGAATTTTTCGCATAACTTATACAATAAAATGGAATGGATAAGTGTTAGAAACGAAGTCTATTATGCAATCTTAACATTTCAAATTACACATAACAAAAAGTTAATACGTCATTCTCGAAACAATATCATTAGAAAAGATCTATCAAATTAATTATTCTATATTCTTTTATTACGGCTTTAAGTAATACAAATTTTATCTATATTTTTAATGAATTCACGCAGTCACAAAAAAAGAAATTTTGTTTTCTGTTGAAATTTTTTGCAACAGAATATACGATACTTATATTGTTAAGATAAATGAAATATATAATATGTTACACAAACAATAGTTGTAGCATAACATATTCATTTTCACCAGAGATCTGACAATTTCATTTCCATTTTTTTGATCGCTAGTGTGTCTGTGTTATTACTTCTAATTATAAATTTACATTCTACTTATAATATTCTATTATTAAGGTTCATCAATTATTACATAGTAAACATCATTATTTAATTCATAACTACTATTAAAATTTAAGTTTGTAATAACGTTTTGGAAACTTAATTTACAAGAGAATAGATTATATATATTGTTTATGTTATCGAAGATTATCAAAATATTTTTTACGTTTTTAAAAAACGTAAAAAGAATTTTCAAAGTAAAATTTATTTATTTTCTATTAATTTTTGCAATAATTTGTATTACGTGAATATCAAATAAAAAATTACCGAAACTAAGCCTTGAAACACTCGTAAGAATACCAACACATATAAATTTTGACGAGCAGCTTGGGCAGTAAAAAATCCGAGAAGTGCAGTCGAAAGATTACCTACACCAAAGATCATTTTTGTACCATATTTGCGTGCAAAAATCCCTCCTGGAATTTGTGTTATCCAATGTAACCAATAATAGGCACCAAGTACCAAACCTTGTTCATACTCATTCCAATCGAAACGATTCTTATACTGCAAATTTTCGAAATTACAATGTATAAGAATAAAAAAAAACACAGGAGAAAAACAAAATGTATTTCTTGATCATCACTATGTTTATCGCTTCACCTTAAAACATAAAAAGTATTACCAATCGATAAGGGTCATCAGAAGACATTGATTTATAGATTCAATTAATGATCAGTCTTAGAAAATTGCGAGATTAAAAAACATCTCATAAAAATGGAAATACACAAAAATCATTAATTTTGTCCTTAAAGCTTCATTTCAATCAAATGACGCAATATCTCTCTTTAGTTACAGCCTAAGAACGTCAGTTGTTACATGATAATTTTGAACAAAATCAATTAAGAATTAATATGTATGTTACACAGATAAATATACGCTAACATTTAAATTTTTAATTTTTAAGTAAAAAATAAAAAACCCGAAATGTAAACAGAATGACGTAAAGAACCTTTTATACGAAGAATATGTATATATAATCAAAATATTCCAACTTCGCGCGTTGATTTAATACCTGCAAGTTAGGCGAAAATTGTGATATGAAGTCTGAAGAATTTGTCGTATTGTTAAAAAGAACTGGTGATGTAATTTGTACGCTAAAAGCACTCATATTATTCGACAGCGCTTGATTACACTGAACATTTGCAGCTGGTTTGGTTTTTGGTATAGTCATTCCTACGATTAGTATGTTTACATTTATTCTCAACATATAATTGACTGCGAATCCAAAAAATACCATAACCCATAACACATCTCTGCAAGACATCCATTCTTTTCCTGTAAGAAATAATTAAAAAGAAATTTATTCATAAATAGTATGAATCAACAAAAAAATTTTTAAACAATTATTTTTATAGTAAGAAATGAATATATACATATTAAGTTTAATGTTAAAATGACTAATATTACAATAGCGCTGCTTACTACAAAACACGTTGTTTTTTTCTAGAAAAATTAGTACATTTTTGGTTCCTCAAGTTTATAAGAATATACTTCAATGAATTGTTTTATAGCAGTTTTTTTCATTTAAATGTGTTTTTCTGGTTTCTAAGGAATCAATACTGTCCTTTAAACTTAAAATTGTTTATTTCTATGTAAATGATTAAGACCATAATGTTGACATGAATAAAAAAGAAAAAATAATTATGTATTATAGCAAAAAATAGAGCAATACACTTTCGGGCAACTTTCATTCAATAGCGTGTAAAAATGGTAATAACGTCAAGGCGAACTGAAGGCTATGCACAAAAACAAATATATACTCTGCCCAATTTGAATGAAAATTAATTGTGAAACTGTTATTAACATTGATATGGAGTATCGGTGCTGATATAATGAATTATACACATCTAAATCAATTAACAAGATATATATATATGATAAGATATACCTCAAAATATTTTTTTATTTAGTGAACGCACTATATAACTTTAAATAAAAAAAACTGGAAATCAATTTCTTTTAATATCAGCTGTCCAATTTTAATTTTAATATACTGAAAAATTATAGTTAATAATGCTCACTGTTATTGTTATTTTTTTTTAATTTGTGTCAATTTAAATTATAATTATTTGTGTTGAAATTTGTAAATTTATCCGATTTTCATTTTCAAATAAAATATAATTAAATATTAAATAGAATAATAATAAATATACAGTATATAATAAAAATAATATTATAAACAGTAATAACAGCAATTAACCTAAATATTACTTACTTTTTCTAAATTCCAGCATTTTTTATGTAATGAAACATTAATTAATGAAGAAAAATGTATCTAGATTTAATTATGTCTTAAAACGATATAATTTACCATCTTAATTATATCCGTTCATTTATTTAGATTTGTCTCTATATTATAACTCTTTTATTCTGAAAAATCAAAAAATTAGTTATTGTTGTATTTGTAATATAAAAACAAAAAATTTATGAACAAAAGTTTAGTCCATTTCAAATGCTTCGCATTATCAAATATTTACAACACAAAAATATGACTTACCTAAACACTTTTGAAATTTATATAATTCACATATAAAATGAAAATACAATTATTTAAAAGAAGTTACTGAAGTTAATAATCTAAGAATAATGAAAATTTTAAAAATCATTCACACATAATATGTAAATTAAAGAGCGAAAAGCAGTAATGTACATTAGGATTAGTACTAAGCCAAACTCAAATCTATTACTACATTTTAATCAAGTTTCATTGATCATTCCTACTACTCGACTCCATTTAACTTTTAACAAAGGTTGTGTTATGATAAGAATTAATATAAAGCTGATAATTCTACGTATAATCTTTTTTTTGTCTACACTTTTTAAAATGTAAATTGTTGATACTTTACTTGTATATTTATTATAAAATCGAGGCGTTCCAATTTAACATATCAACTTAAAATATCTTTATATTTGACATTAATAAAGACAAATAAAAAAAATAAAAATAATTGTTAATATTAAGAACTGATAAACTATCAACACCAATAACAATAAGAAAAAATATTCTCATTGATAAAAAGTAATAATTAATTACTATGTGTAATTTTTGCTTTAAGAAGCAAAAATTATTCATTTGTATAAACATTCCTTTATTACATTTATTCATAAGTGTAATAGTTATCAACAAATATATTACATATAATTTACGAAAATAGTAGTGGTAGTTCTGTAGGACGTTCTGATTTGGTCTAAACTATTTTCGATAAAGATTTTATAAATTGTCTTGTAACGTATAACTGACTCTTTTAATATATTATTGGCCATCAAGTAAGGTGTTTAGTAGGACAACCGCGTTTACTACATTGTATTTTCTACTCAAAGCCTTCAATATAATCTTTGTTAAGTTTGTAAATTTATCTCTACTTTTAATGACATACGATGTTGAACTCATTCATAATCATTATTGATAGAGAGTATGTTATTAAATGTATATTCAAATAAACAACATAATGAAATTCAAAAAATAACATTTGTATTAATTTAAAAAGATCAACATTTTGAGTTTATTCATAGACCAAAAATAGATCATATAATCACTAGATAATTAAGCAGTAAATCATTGGAAAATAGATAAATATAAAAAATTAGATTGAACAATTGTTTTAAGTTTGTACATTTACAGAAGATAAATCTAATAATTTATGATTTTATGTATTCGATTATTTGCGAATTAAAGGTTATCGGTATCTAAGGTAAGATTAGTATTATAAAACGCAATTATCGTCAATTTAAAAATAGCTAAAGCTACAAATAGTTAATTCAATTTTGAATAATTACTTAAGACAAAATCTAAGTAATTACTTAATATAAAATAATTCTCCATTTTATCATCTACATTTAAGTCCTTAAATTAAAATTAAAAATTTAAAAATAAAAAAAAAATAATTTCATTAATGTCATTTATAAAATTGGCATTTTTTTCATTTGGTAATCATTTTTTTGTTTACATTCAATTAAAACTGTATTACCCTACATCTGTTATATATAGCAATATATTGAATTTATATGTAAAAGTGTTTCAAGGAATTCGTTTCATACCCAATCATTGAAATCATAAGTATCGACAAGCATTGACATTGATTCGTGTTTTGAGGTTTCAGTGAGACACGAATCATCGAAACTTGATTTTTTGCGCTCATTTGCAACGGTGGTAAGAAAGTTTGACAAATCCAAAGTCTCATGAACGAAAGTACTGATAATTTTGCGATAATGCTCGCCGCTTTTGTTGTGGCCTTCATTATCCAAACGTTGCTCGCACACCTAATGGCCAAAAAAAAAAAAAAACAGGAATCGTTAATAACAAAACACACTCAAATTTTTATTAAATGTGATTAAATATAATTATCTGTTATTGAAACAATTTATACCTTGATAACATGTTCTAAGGAAAAAGCTTGAACATTTTTATCATAAGACTGCATGCAGTTGCTCGTTTCTTCAAATTCGCCAACGCCAGAATCCGTTTCGATGCCTTCGTCATCTGTCTCATGGGATCTTTCTTCTGATTCTTCTGTTTATATAAATAAAATAACATTTGTTATTTTAATCATCATAGAAAAATGATAACAGTGGTAAACAAAATGATGGTAATCTAGATTCACATTTTAATGATGTTTAAAAGTTTCACATACTTCAATGATAAGTAAATATGAATTAGTTTTCCAATAACATTAATTCCTTTTACTAAATAAATAAAAGCGGCTTTTGCTGTTTCGCAATTCATGTTAATAAACCAAACATGTGTAAAATCACGTGTGTTGAAAAAGGATTATTCAAATGTCGATATATGTATAATGATAAATAAATAGATTTTGAATTGAAATGTGGTATTAGTAATCGGAAATCGGCAGTACTTATGAGCCATAATCACGGAAACATGGAAAGCTCTTCGATTGCTATACGTTTTGCAATTAATACTTAAAAATACATTATTATTTACAACTGTCATTATAGCAAACTTTTCAGTTTCACATGAATCATAGTAAATTTTCAAAAGAGTTTAATATTGATAGAAAATAATTGTACAAATTACCAATATATGATAATATTCCAATTTGTATAATTGAATTTCGATATTAATTTATATAATATATATTAATATTTAAATTCGTACATTTAAATATATTACAAAATAAAAAAAAGAATATTTCTAGTATAAAATTAATAGTATCTTATAACTTGACATCTTATGAAAATACACGATGATATAAAGCAAAAATAATAACCTTCGTTAGGAGCAGTCATTAACATTACAAGTGTTTCTAGTTCTGGAGATACAGGTATTTCTTCTTCTTCACCCAAATTATAATCAAGAGTCCGAAATATGATATGCCCTAAAGATATGACAACCTAAAAGAAACAAACATATAACATGAAAAATACCGTTTCATTCTTAAAATAAATATATCCTTAGCAATTCATAAATACGACTAATAAAAAACTCTTCAACAACTTTCATATACTATTAATTAAATTAAAATTGTACAAACACAATCAAACTAGTAATACAAAAAACATTCCTTACCTGTTGTTCAGAAACTGCCGAATTTTTATTCACTGAAAAAAACATTTCATTAAATTATTATTTGTAAAATTATTTCATTAAAAACAAAAGTGAAGTCAAGAAATAATTTTTAGTTATATTTTTTATATATATAGTATACATACATTTTGCTGAATCCAAAATCACGTGACCATCCTGATGGAGTTTAATGTCACTGACATCATTAAGCTCGTAGTAATGACTGGAGCCAAGTCTGGAGAAGGCTTCGGCGGTCTGGTGACAGATCGCCCAGGACTGTTCTTGGCCTATGGGACCCCCATAGGCCATTAAGACGTCCTGCAGATTCAGACAGTTTTTGTCATCTAGCTTACACTTATGCCTCTTAAGTCTTCGAACCTTCGCAACTGGCTTCGAACCCATTATGGTAGCATCCGTACATTGGTCCACGCTATCGTTGCTTGTCATGATGCTGCCTTTATCGAACACAACTCCTCCTGCGATAACAAATATTTATCATGTATTTTCGAACTCAAACTATTTTTTAAACAAAACTGTACTAATAATTGAATTGCATATTAATTTAATTAATATTAATGATAAGAACTTACTTCATTTTATAGAATTAATTTAAATAACAAAATATATATTTATAAATATTATAAATAAACAAACATTAAATCTTAAAGTTTATCATATTTATATTTAGAATAGTAAGATATTTGAAGATTTTAGTTTTGTTAATAAATATCTATAACAATAAAAATGATTGAATATAAATAATAATAATGTTTACAATTTGTTTATTATTATGTAAATGACATTTACAGTTTGTACAATTTATAAAATCAATTTTCCAAAATTGTTATATTAATTACAATAATTACATTTCATAATCTATTAATAAACATGACAAATTTTCCAGTTAACAAAATATTAATGAATGAAAAATAATTAATTCTAGTGGTTTTATTTTTGTAAAATTCCACCATGTGAGCAATTGATAAGCCAAGAAAGCTATAAATAATCATGCAATCCCTCCGGGTTGTTAATTAAATAAACAATGCATTTGACTTTTCTCTCGACCTATTTAAAATCCAAATAATTTATAAACAAAATCATCATTTTGACAGCAGGCCAAAAGTCGAAATTGAAGAGAAAATTGGCTTTAAAAAATGATTAGAAACGCTTATAGATGTCATACAAGTCATTTATATTCATCCAGCTAAAGAGTAAATGTGTCCGATAAAAAGTTTTCAAACACTTGTCATCGTTCCATTACGGTTTTTTCCGGAAAGACGGATGATTAATTGTCAAAGAGAAATTATTCAAACGGAATGATGAAAGTGAAACTGTAAAGTACCACTAATCCCTCGAGGACAATACACCTTTACGTTCGGCGCAGCAAAAAATTTCATACCTGCCGGACTCCCCACAGAACTATTGTCAGAATTTCGGGTACCGTTGATCCGCCTAGACACGGTCAACAGCCCCTTAGTCTGCATGTAATTTTAACACCGAGAAAAATAAAAGTCACTTCCTTAATGCGGTGACGAAATTTCTACGAAATTCCAGGAGACGTTGCGATTTTCGTTCGAAAGAATCGCTTCGAGGAAAAACATTGTTTTCAAATCAACGTTTGAAGGTGAAAAAAAAGGAAGTAAACACAGCCAAATGACAATGTACCGTAAAATACAAAAACACAAATTCACCTTTTTTTCTTTTTTACCTGCAGAAAAGATTCGTTTCGTGCAAGATAACAATTTTTTATCAAGGATAAGCTCACGCTTTGACACGAAAACCGCGTTTCCTTACTGATGAATTTAAATTTTAGAAATCGCCAAACCGTGTTTTCCCGTGAAAGTGACAGCTTCATTTTTCATCCCGCGTTTTCGAATTTCGTTTCGTTTCGACTGACAAGTCGTTAATATCGATAAATTGTTTATAAATAAAGGTCGCGAATCATTGACCACGCTTTATCGTTTCTTACGAAACCGATCATTAAGGAAAGTAACAAAGCATCGAAATTATCTGTGGATATATTTTTGTTTTTTTTTTTTTTTTTTTTTTTAATTTTTTGGTCATTCTTTAGCAATTTCCTAAATCTCTTTACTGTACTGCAGATTTCTGCTCACCTTCAACTTTAACTAAGTTTAATCCTATCCCTTCCACTTTACTCTACTTGGACCATTTCACAAGCTGTCCAATCTGCCCTTGAAGATACACAGTTCACATAAATCTTTCCTCTTTATATTATGTTTTTGTCGTTACCATTTCTATACACTTCTCATGTACCTCAATCTTGCTTTTTGTCTTCACAATAGTTCTTTCTTCAACCTACGTAGATCTTGCATAGCTTCCAAAACACCTAAATTTAACTTAACCTATGCGTCCGACTCAGTAATAGTCTTTTTTACTATTTGTCCAATTACATCGCTTTCCGTGGTTTTCACAATTTTATGTCGTGACATATCAAAAATTCTTATCTTATGTTTGACTAAAACTTTTGCCATGCAATTTATAATAAATCCGCAAATGTAGATCCTGTTTTTGAACGCCCCATAAAAATAACAGCTAAATTTAACTTTACACCACATTCGTCAATTTTGACAATGCATTTTTATTCCTCAACAAAGTTTCTCGTTATTTATTTGTGGTTAATAAAAGTTCATAATTCAACTTAACTTCAATCACACATTTCAGTTACAGTTCGTTTCGCTATATGTACCATAAAATAACCTGTCTTCGTCGTAATTTTAATTACTTTCTTTAAATGTCACTTTTTATTAGTATTTGAACATACTTCACATCTTATATCTGTTTTTCTGTACAGATGATCTGTATGTATCTAACGTTAAAAGTCAAATTCTGTTATGAAAAATACTACTTCAAAAAATGTTCAATTCCTGACATTCATAATTAATTTTTAAACGAGATTTATTCAATTCCGCAAAAGATATCATAAACGGTTTGAATTTCAAGAAAATAAAAACAACTTGTAAATTCTATCAGAGAGATATTTGGTGTTAATATATTCTTGAAAAACTTTTATATTTTTTAGAAGTTTAATGGAATTTATATTAAACTCTGAAATAGATATATCGGTTTTAAATCACCGAGATTTACGTAAAAATCAAACAATTACTGAAGTTTTTTTAGTAACCTTATAAGGTTTAACTGAATTTTATGTTTCTGATAGAAAAATATTCATTTCATTAATATATTTTCATGCATACTCCTACACTTTATTAAACTTATTTTTAATTATAACATAGTTTATTAATTAATTTGTATAGTCCATTTAATAAAAGACACTTAATTCTTATAAAATACAAAAATGACATAAAACACCTTATACATTATATATAATACATAATATAAAGCAACACCGTAGAATAAAATCCCATATCTTTATAATCCCCAACAGCATAAAAAATTTGAACCCGCAAAAAATAACACCAAATCAATAAAACGTCTAATAAGATAATGAAAGCTGTTTTTATTACATTATCGGTTATCATTTTCCGACATAAATAAATTTTAACAAACAATAAAATCCCAAGAGAGATTCGTCTAATATAGATTTAGTACAATAATAGTAAATTTAACTTGTTATTCATATTTAGAGAGTTATAAATAAGTTGTGAGAATACACATTATATACAAGGGACATAACATATGGCGTACTTCGTGAATCATATGAATTGATTACAAGTGCCTTGTACGTGATTAGTATAAATGCAGGATATCATTTCAAGTTCACCTATTTACTTACCATTTATTCAAACTCCGCTGCAACCATCTCAACATCAACATTATCCTCGTCAAAAACGCAAAAAAAACCCCAACAAGAGTGTTCATTCAGCAAAGAATTGGCACCTAATTGACGTCAGTCGAATTAGTTCAAGATTACTTAGCTGAAATGTCCACGCTATTAAACAATCATACTCTCTGCAAAGTGAAGAAATGTGCGTCCAACTGGAAAACTGCATAAAAGTAAATTCTTTGACCGATAACACAGAAAGAATGTTGCATAAATCGAGCGCTGTGATTCGTTCAAGATTATCATTTATTTCGTAGCCACATGAGATTTTGAACAAAGAATCGATAACCACCATGAATAATATAAGGTTTGCATTATTCATAATGTATAAAGTACGAGTTTTATGAATTAGTCCGTATGAATAAGGGTCGTGATTGAATTCTTGGTTCAATGTGTGCGCGCGCGCGCGCGCATGTGGTCAGTTTCGAAACTGTACTTGATCCTTACCAGTGAGGTAATTAATATCTCATGGTAATGAATAGAAATAATTCATGGTCGGTGAATTTGGATGTTTTAATTATTTAATCAAGCTCTTCCGTCTGATTCGATATTATTCAGCCAAAAATATCATAACAGATTATTACACTATTCGTATAATAAAATTGTGAATGTGACGAGCCATAACCTTGTAAAAGAAAATATGAACATATTATTTTTGCGGTTTACTTCTTTTCTATCAAATGAAGAAAGTTGTCAAAATAACAATAAAAGTCAAGAGAAGATTTATCGTAAAACATTGATTTGTACACAAATAATAGAATTGCCATATATAATATGGAAAAAGTATTGGTCAATATGAAGAATTGAAAATCGATTTTGCGTTTTTATGAAACTATTTATGTTTTTTCATCATTCAATAAATTCAGACGAATCGACATTTGCTAATGTAAACTGTGCAAAACAATGAAAGATGTGAAAAGTTGGACTAAAAGCACAGGCCATTAGAAATTAAGAAGCAACGATGAGAAATGAGGGACAGAAACTTAAGATGACATTGTTCTTTATTCGCCGCGGGCAATTTCAGAGTTTCATAACCGTTGCACGCATAGCCCCTGGTGCAAAGTATCTGGCTTACCTCTTCACTCGCAAGGATTCTATAAAGTTTATGAACAACCAGCGAGTAAATTTTTTTACTACTAAGATTGTACTCGTCTTACAGAGCTTAAGCGCAATTTTTTATTAGCCACCAAACTCGTGTCCAAATAACTAGGCAACTATCAAACTTGTTTAATATGCACAGAAACATTCTCCCGCTTTATTTTTACAAATATATTAAACAATTGCTGTGCCTCGAAATAACATAGTTATATATTTTATTTCACATTTAATCTCAAACATCTGTGTTATTCAAAACAAAACTACTAAGACCCGACCTTAAAGGTATAAAGGATTCCAATTATCGCGTACTTGCTGATATTTAGTCGGTAGCTGATCCTTCTTTGACAACAGGCTCAAAGCTGTAATTAGATTAATCCTTGAAAATAAGCGCTTGACAATATTAACCGTAATTAGATATTTGTTCTAGATTCCGACAGTCTATAAAGTTTCGTAATGCATTGCTAGCAAACTTGTTTTATACTATTTTGTAACTTCATTTTACCCTAAATTTGAAATTTGTTCAAATAACATATCTACATTTCAATGAATAGTGTAGAAATTGAGATAAACACAGTTCAATGAAAAAAGGAAATGTGATTATTCATGATAATCTGTAAAAAAGATGAATCATAATCTTAAACATAGTATTAACTGGATGTGAATATAGATAACTAATTTTATCGAATTTGATTAATGTAGAGAATATTGATTTCTACTTGAAAACTAAAATGGAATCAAATGCCAAGCCTTTCTGCCAGATTTGCACGAAATAACCTAAAAGATATGCTAGTTGGAATTCTCAACTCGAAGAAATGATAATTTCAACTTATTCAAGTACAATTAATTAAATCAATTCAATTGCAAACATTTGAAAATAGCACATTTTGACTTGCTTGTTTTGAAAAATGTAAAAAAGAAATATGTTTGAAGAGGAATTCGTGCTTTCGCATCAAAACTGAAAAGCAATCAAACTTCTATAGATATCCTGTCTTCACTGTTGTAAAATATGTAACCCCCGCGAGGGCCAGAAAATAAGACAAAAATGCATAAAAACCAAGGATGACAATTATAATGAATAATTTCAGGGAAATAAGTCAGTATACTTGGCGAAGTCTGCGGGACGCGAAATTTTCAGATGTTTTCAAAGAAAATAAGAGATTATACGATGAGCAATTGAAACAAATGAAAAAGACAAATAAATATTTGAAAGTATATAAATGTAGACTCGCAAAGCGCAGTTTTGCTTGTTTTTGCTAAACCAGTTAACGCCCAAGAACACGCTCTTTGAGACTTCCGGGGCGTTTTAGTAGCAGCCTCGTGTAGACGGTGTATCCGATGAGGCGCGGAAAAATAAATTTTACGGGCTATCGAAGAAAAAACTGAGAACAAATTTATGGGAAGCGCATCGAAAGTGCAAAGTACCATTTTCGGGTCTTTTTATAGGCGCCCGGAAGTCTATTTTGGTGTAAATCAATTGCATATTTCATCTATTTTTCTACGTAATTAACCCAAATGAATGCTCTTTAAGAGTTTGACAGGGTGATTTCATTGCGATAATTGTCAAGTGAAATTAAAGGTAAATAAACCTGTTTTTGTCAACTTTATGATACCATTAAAATAATTCACCGACACGTCTCTCGCAAGAGCTTGATATCTTCACTGACAAAATATATATCACATTTAAGCCTAACTGCAACCATGTGTCTGTACGATTAAATTCTCTACTCAAAACTAGAGTGGATCTACTTGAGTTACGTTTATAAGAAATTCACATTAGATTGTAATCAAATTCAAAGGAGATTCTTAGTGGAAAACTTCCGTTTTATGATTTATCGTTAGAAAGCTAAACTTTAAGATGTAAATGTCTGTATGATTACTAAATGACTTATTTTCATTTGTAACTAAAATTCACATTTTGGCAAGAAAAAGAACACAAACGACAAACGATCACAAAATAAAAAACGTCTTTTAAGATAATTTCTTTCTCAGTATAACATCACAATTGTTATCTCGGTAAAACGAAGTTTGCACTAATTATATATAAGTAGAGACAAATTCTTGAATTTCATTCAAACCAATTTATCTTGCACGCGAAATAATAAATGGCGCATTGACAAATAAAAACAGTTCTGAGTGTAATACTCGGTTCGAATCGAAAGTGGGTTTAGCGAGATCACAAAAGTTTTCGATTACAGTGAATAATGTCACGAGGCTGGAATTAATGAATGTAACTGCAATCGACTTGATATTTTGCTCGCTTTCAAAAACACATAAAATGTAAATCCAAGATGCGACACTTGAATCGCTCGCGAAAAAATGTCGTTTTTTTATTCGCAAACAAAACTCAAGCTGAATCACTTAAATGTGACTATAAAAGCATTCCTTGGTTGCATAGCATGCACTGAAAGCACGTATGCCTGAAGCCTGGGGATAGTATGCATATGTGCTTGCCTGAAGCTACGTTTCGACGTTACGATTCCCGCGCATTTTCATTATTAAATCAAAACTGAAGAGATTTATGGATATGAGTGAGCAGACTGCGCGCAAAACATTGTCGCTCTTTAGCCACTGCGCTTATCTCAAATTTACGCAGCTCCGCCAAATATCGTGCCTCCACTTTTTGTTCCAACTTTTTTCCCAACTTTTTTCCCATACGCTTGGCCAATTTTGGCTTCATCGAGGTTTGTGCAGCGTTCTTTCGAGCGTAACTCGCAGTGCAAATACATCGCAAATTTGAGCCATTTGACGAACGTGTCACCGCGTTCGTTTCAATAGCCCCGTTAAAAGCAATTCGAGCTACACCTAAAAAGTCAAAGTTGCAAATTATTTGCCAAACTGATGCGCCGGTGTCAAAAATACGTTCGCGCTTCCTTTATTTCCTTTTCTTTTGAAAGTGTTTTAATAACAAGATTCAAACCATTTGATGATAATTCTATTGCTTGCCAGATAAATTTGCACACTGCGATTGTTATTAACCAGGACAGAGACGGCGGAGTATAATAGAAAGCTGCAATTAATTAGATTTTCTATTTACCTTTACTAAATATAATTTATCGCTCGGAGAATATCTCAAAATATTGTACAACGTTTAATACTAGAGTTGCTTACTCCAATTTTACCAATCAAATCAAGACGAACATTGTGCTTGCCAACTACAGAGTTGGAAGCTCAAACAATTGTACTGTTGTTACAAATTTGCTAAACAATTCAGCAGTTGCTATCGAGATGATCATTTACAGGAAACAATATTATGGTTGCAACATGTTGCACAATGAAAAATTGCTTACCTCGTATTACCTTTGAACAAAACTTGTCGCTAATTGAAATGATTCTGTCTGAAAAAAATAATCACAGCATAGCTTTGCAATGAAAAGAGCTCTTTCCACATAACCTGCCTCAACTTTTTATCGCCGTTCCAAATTATTGATCGCGGGTAAAAGTTAAATAAAAGTATTTAAGTGGAAATATATAAATGTATGATAATAGCGTGCTGCAGTTCCACATTAACTTCCCCATCAAAAAAAAAATAGACATGAGATTTGACCTAAATTTAATATGAAATCTAAAATTAGATGTAATGCGCATAATTAGCAGCAGATGAAATATTATTCAATTACGAGAACTGACGAAAAATCAAAATAAATTCGATGAATTCATTAAAACATTATTAAGGAACTAGAATGTTACGAAATTACATTACTTTTACAGAACGTAAAATTGGAAACTAAACACTTGTGATGTATAAGTAAAAGTATAATATGAAAAGTTTATTATCTCTTCCTCGTCTTTTATTTGCGAAATAATTGCAAAATTGCATCATTTAAAGTTTTACAAAACAATTGTGAGGTAGCACACTATAAATTATATATATCGTATTTACACAAAGTATATATATAATGTAATTACTTGTTTCAGTTTTGGTTCAATAATAATCGAACTCGAATATAACAAATTTACTATAAATAATAGATATTTTCATCCATTTCACAAAGTTCGATTAAGCTTTATGCCGTAATAATACCATGATTTTATAAATGAAATCACTTTGCTTCTGAAAGTACACAAAGAACAACTCATTTAGAAATTCTTATTTCTAAGTAAGACTGCAAAGTTAGTTTGAGAAAACATCGGCTGTTACATTTTCAGGTTCAATAAATATAATGTTCATAAAATCGTGGAATAAAATGTTGACATTTCTCTAATACCCTACAGTCTTTTAGATAAGCCTATTTTATAAGAAACCGTTTCTCACGACAGGCTTTCT
>JABFQD010001953.1:0-16565 GCA_022817045.1 Psix sp. ZL-2020 | reverse complement strand
TAAAATTGATGATCTCAAGTTATTTCATTTTTATTTCATATCACAAGTCCACGGTAGTATTAATTTTCTGAAGCCCCGTAGTTGATAATTAAATCTGCTCAGAACTTGTATTAAATTTGTAAGGAATTATCAATCATCACTAGAGTTAGTATAAATTTATTATTCGATTTATAAACGAATACCATTTCTTCTTAAAAAACACGTAATCATTTCTTGGAGCATAAAAAATATAATGATTTTGTTACCCGTTGCAAAAATAAATCTTTTTTTAAAAGTGAGAAAAGTTCTCTAATAACTGTTCCGGTATGGAACTGCAGAAAAATTGCTGAGATTTATTATATGTATAAAGAATTTTGCTTTTATTAGAATAATCTTCTGTAATAAAAACTCAATATTTTAACGAGTTATTATATTTGATTTTCACAAAAACTGTATAAATTCATAATTAGATATTATTGTTATTATTATCGAATCATATATATTCTCGCTATAAATCTCAGTCAACCGTAATAATAAAAATAAGATCGATAAATTTAATTGACTAAATTATTGAATAATATCTCTAAAAACGAAACTCAAATTCCGATTATGGAGGCCTTGTCTATCACTGATCAGAATACTTATTAGAACATTTCAATATTCGAGAAATGATGAATCGGTGGGCAACATTATAAGTGCGGTGAATCTGCATTAATACCGTTTCGAATAATGTAATGAAAATTATTGGCAAGCACTCGTGGTATTAATAATGAAATTTAAATTATCCTCAGTGGAACCAATTCAATTATATCTGTGATAGAATTTAGGAGCCATCTATTTTGGATACAAATGATTCAGATGTTACGATTCTGATTTATTTATATTTGATTTTTTTAAAGCAGTTCCTTCATTGAAAGCATGGCTTTTGTATTATAAAAGGAAAGGAGAATGTACGGAGTATTTGCGCTGTGATATCGTAAAAAGTCTCGCAACTTTGCAATTGTTCAAGCAATTCTTTACTAAGAGGATACGAAATGTGTGCCAAGATACGATAAACGTTTTGTCGGAATTGTTCCAACTGCCAAAGATTGGAATTAAAATGTACCGACTTAACAATTACATAATATAACCATTGTTCTAGATTTATTGACGTGATTTCGTCAAAAACTTTATTTTATTTTGATTAGTATAAACGCATCAATACGATAGATGTGCTGAATATTCCAGTTTTTTATTCGCAATATTGCGAATAGAGAAATATATATTAAACATATATGCACAACATAACAACAAAAAAGTCTGAACATTGTTAATAATAACATTTTTATAATTATTACATTCTTATAATTCCAATAAACTATTATTAAATGAAAAAAGTATGTACGCACAGAATGTCGTCTGTTTAACACAAATATTACTAACATAAATCAATGATATTTCACGGCGATTTGTGCCTATTTAATTAAGCGAATGTGTTGAGATTTCATATTCGAACGCGTATCAAACTTTTTTTTCATTATTAATCTACCATGTATTCATTTTGAATATGATTCAAGCGTACCGATTTTGCTTCGCATTTTCCAATTGCTTTTCCGTGTCACCATTTCTCGTCGGTGAAAGCCTTTGGTTTCCACGAGAACCTGAAAAATGAACCAAAATCTATGTTGAAGAAAGGTTGGATACATGATATTTTTTCAAAATTGCATTCTACGAATAATAAAAGCATCAACTTTATCAAAATAATGTACAAATATATATCTCACTTGAAAATATGATTGAATTTAATTACAAATCAAACTCGATTAATTCATTAAAGTAATTTTCTCTGTTGAAAAATTAAATGATCGACTTAAATTTGTTCAAATTTCAATTACGATCAATAACATTATAAATTTTACCATCAAATCACATGTATACAAACATTTAATTTGAGGCAAATTTGACGAACTGGAAGTTTGCGTGAAACGAGTCGTATCTTGAACGTTACTTATTAAACTTGATAACTTGCATTTAACTTTTCACTTGGATGTTTATAAGCTAAATAGAAAATACTTATTTCAAACTTCTTATTAATTAATCAATATAATTTTTAACATAGTTTCAGTCTATACCTTCAATCCGAAAGTTCGGAAAAGATTTAAATAGTATTTTTCGAAAATTTTCAACGAAATTTACCGCAACCCATTAATACTCGCCATATAAATTTGCAGCTATGTAACCACAGGACTACAAATTTTCAGCGTTAATAAGGTGATAAGATCGCAATTGTATACGTTTAGAGACAAACTATGTATCATAGCGCATAAAGAGAAATAATTGGATGGTAAGTAGCAACGTGAAACATGTCTCCTGATTATGTCCAGTGTGCATTTACTAGTGATTGCTGTTACGCTACGCATTATAGGTGAAACAATAAATGATCAGTATAATGGATTTCATTTGAATAGCAAATAAGAAAAAGGCTGGTTTATACAGGCATCTCTTCTCAAGAGTCTCCAGACATCACATTCTTTTGTTGCTGCGATCATTTACAATTGAAATTTGACACTTGGATAAATCTCTGAGCGAAGCAATTTATTCGAATAGCAGTTGGGAACGAGAATTAAAAGGTTGAAATTTATGCACGAGCCACGAGTGCATAACTTCCTTAAGAAGCAGGGCGCATAAAAACGTGACTTTCATCCGTGCTGCAGCAACTTTACCATTGTGCGAATTTCATTTGCGAGTCGGTGTTCGACGGTCGCTTTCGCAAGGGACAGGAAAAATGATTCCAACAAAAACAATACTGTTTGTTATTGGGTAATTTGGTGCTTTCGAATTCGTGTGAAATATTCCGAATTTCGTATACACAGCTGGATGATATAATCAGATCAGACCTTTTCTGTATTATTTAAATATGTATTTGTTTTTCCAAACAAATTTCATTTCGTCTAACTATATAACCTTTTGTTCGTGGTTTGGCTGAATAAACATTCATTCGGGGGGTTTGCATTCGATAAATTTTTGCACAAAAAGAACTACACATTAGAAATTACATACCAATTATAATCGTTGTAAATAAAATGAATTTTCATCAAGTCAGTTACATTTTGTTTGTTCTCCTTATTAAAATTAGTTTTATAAACAGAACATAAATTTGGTTAGTCGCTTTTTTATATATTGTTTACAGTTGAATTAACTTGTTTGTTTCCTGAAATTGTAAATTCACTCCGAACAACGATTCAATTATTTGAAAAAATATAGCGTATGTTATAATATGTTTTTCATTTTTTGCTTAAGTGATAAAACATATGTAGCAGACTAAAATTTAATGATTTATGACTAATTCATATTGTTTTCATTATTAAATTTTTCATACAAAATATTATACTTGCTTTTATATAATCAAATTAAAATATACAACGCTAAATGGTTGAAAATGTTTGTTTCGTAAAAAAAGTATCGAATTACAAAATATATATAAATCACGTATTATAATTTATCAATAATAACAAATCACGAGAAAATACTGGTTCAGTTTAGCAGAATCCATTAAAGCATAAATACTTACAAAATAAATGAATACGCCAAAATATTTTGGTTTTATAACGAAATTGAATATAGAACGTATACAATATCATACTTCATTAGGTTAATTTAGTTGGTTAATATTGTTATTTTCTTGTGCAATAATCAATATTCGTTATAAAAGAAGGCATCGAAAAAAATGCCGTTCCTAAATAAAATCAATTTAGGTTGATAGAATCAACATTTTAAAAAAATGCAATATGACAATAACTCGACAATTGAATTTATGTTCATGAATCACAATAAGGATTTCATTAAATTGATAGTAGTGATGGAAATTCAAATGAAACATTCTAAAATTTCCAATTTAATTACACGAAGAATAAATATCAGTATACTACTATAAGAGCTTTCATTCGTCAAATTGATTAAACAAAACAATAAATTCGGACAATTTTGGTAATTACATACAATCTTTTACAATCAATTGCTTTCAGTAACGCATTGATATGAATCAGTATTATAACATTATTAAATTCAATATAATATATCACATTTTTATTCAACTATGGAATCAAAATCTAATGATATGTATAATTAATACTGAATTGATTAATTCATTATTATCAAACATTTGGGAGATTTGAAATTAAAATTATCGTTAAAAATTGAAAAACAAAAGAAAAATAGAATAAATGAAAGTTCATTGTATAAAAGTAAAATAAACAGCTCTTAGAAAAAAAAACATTATTTCCCAAAATAAATGTCTGTTCAATTCATTTCTGTACCTCATCAAAGCGTCTCAGCGTGGTTTCGTAATAAATTGTCCGGAAGTTCAAGTAGTGCAATCGACGTTTGGTTAGACGCGCCAGTATGAAACAACCGTGTCTATAGACAAACAGTTATAAACTTGAAATAAAAAGGGATTACTGTTATTTATCAAAGTAAAAAACAAAAATATTGAATATATCGAAAAAATAAATTAAAAATCAGCAATTATCAGTAGAAGTTTTTATCACTGAGAATTAGTTGCAATTAAAAGTAGCAATTTTAATTTGTTTTGTTGGTACTTTAACAATCATGGAGAGTTCATACGTGATTAAAATTATAAAAAAAAATGCTTACTGCTTTGAATAGTCGTTTCTAAATTACCATGTGATTGTGTACTTGTTAGCGTCGAATCAGATATTTGAAGTGACTGTTTCACGCATGTAGTTTCGTCACATCTGTACTGTATTCGACAAGTGGATGTGACTATCATTACTGGTAGGTACACAGTGGCTAAGTAGCGGCAATGAAATTAGTACATTGTTATCTACTGCAATGTCTATACGTACATCTTATGTCTGTAACCTTTGTGTATGATATCGTTGTAACCAGCTTGTATCACGTATTGCACTATTTAAAGTTAATAAATTTCAAACTTGAAATCTAAATGAGACATTTACATATTTTAGACAAGTGATTTGCTATATTTTAAGAGAACACATAGGAACAGAAATTGGTAATTTAAGACAGAAATTCGCATAAGTGAAACCATTATTTTACGAACTTTTGATTAATACGAACTATTTTATTAAACAATGTCAAATTATAGTTAAAATTCATGTTGAAATATTTTCAAGAAAAATAATTTTCATAATAAAAAACACATTATATTTATGTAAAATATGTACCTAGCATCACGCACCGAATTATAGCATATATAATTATATAATATTATATATATACTTATAAAACATATTTAACAAATGGTTTTAGATTTATTATTTGAAAAATACCGGAATTAAATTTATCATGATAATTTTTAATTCTTTACTTCGTTTTTTTTTCTTTTCCGGTCCACGTTTTGTAAACTTTTAACATCCGTCATTGAATGAACCCACCTTAAGAAAAAATTTTCGTTCTCCAAAAAATAGCTAAGCCATTTTCTTAAGTAATCTAGATGATAAAACTTCAGCACAATAAAATTCGGTATGCTAAATCATGACATACAACGCAAAGAATAGCAAAATATGCAGCAGCCTTACTTCTCAACACCTTTGTCTACCGGAGCTTTACGGAAAAACTTTCATAAAATTCTTGTCAAACTATACCCGACGGATTCTCCAGCGATTTTCTAGCTTGTCTTTTTTCATTCTAGAGTAACTTAACAACTCGATGTAAATGTTCCTTCGCTGTTTATTTTCCGAACAAATGGCTTTTCAGAAATTATTCTAGGACCGTTTACTTAAACTTCCCTTCCAAATTTCGGGCGGAAAAGTTGTGATGGAAGAAAAAAAAATTGGCAAACAGATAGGTATGCGTTAACTTCGTCTGGAGCGTAAGCAGACGTAGAAGAATTGTTAACAATAAGTGGGTTAATGATACAGTACATATGTACTACGTCGCGGGAAAAATGCGCAAATCGCGCTGAGCTCAGCAGGGTATTGTCGTTGAACAAACACGCAGCAGGTGGCGCAATTTATAATGAAAATAGTTCAAATGTCCTAATGTAAAAAGAAAAATGACCCGACAGAACATGAATTATAATATATCTTCTTGGTTCTACGGGTTGCTTTTTAGTTCGCAATGTTATGATTTATGGAATTACATGGACTTTACTACATGTTCGACCATTCGATTGGTTTTCGACAACTGTTCTAGAAACTTGACGTGAAATTGATTTCGACGATCTCTAAAATAAGTACAATGACATTCTTGTCACATAAATCACAATTCATATTACTTTCTATTTGAATTCATTTTGTCGATTGGCTAATTTTCAAATTAAATTTTTATGTATACTCACTTTTATAGCGAAAAAGATTCACGGAAATTTCTTCAATTTTTAAATAACCGTCTATCACGCTTGGAAACGGAATGCCTCGAGCTGTATATTCATGGCAACATTGCATTCAAATTGAATAAACAATATCGAACGTCTAACTTGTCATCTAATAATGCATCACTCATGTGTGATCAATAGGAGCAGGAGCAATATCTACTTATAAGTTATTTAGTATTCTATATTTGTGACGTTGAACTTCTTATAATCATGTAGAAGGTATATACCTGAAAAGTGTTCGCTCGATAAAAACAAAAAGTAAGTTTCCTGCAGGGATTAGACTTTAGAATCTGTTTGTTTTTAGACTTCGAAAAGTCACTCACAGGTAAGCGACATAATTCTCCCTTTATTTAGTTCCGAGCCTTCTCATAACTTGATTTATGGCGAGCAAATTCAGGTCTCCTAAACAGGAGATGGGAGTTCCTGTACTGTGTACATCGTAGCTATCAAATATTCTCTTAGCTTGTTGAATGTGAGACATCAGTTGCTAATAACAATCGATATGATTCAAATGAAGAATTACTCTTTGTTTGCTGAAATGCAGTAGAATAAGAGACCTGCGTTTAAATATGAGAGTAATTACCGAAATATAAAACAAAAACGAGACAAGAATAAAACGCGACGTTAAATTATAAAACCGTCATTAAAATCAATATCACGATCAAAAAATACTTCTATTTTATATGATAACTGAAGAACAAAAACATTATTTAAGATTTATGCATTTTCCAGTAGCAGACATGATTCAAAATTAACAAAAACTCCGAGAAATGATGTTTCATTTTTTGGCCATTCAAAGCAAAATAGTGCTATTACTTCCAACTTTTAGATCATTCATCTTGTGAAATCGTCGAAAAATGATATAAACTTGGTAGGCATGATACAGATCTCAATCTAATATGAGGGAATGAGCTGTCACGGGGTGCTACCTATGTAAATCAATTCCGTCACAACTAACTTTCGTATCTCGCGAAGCGTTGTAACTTCAACGTTAAATCTCCTGGAAACTAGTGTGAACGTCTTTCCTAGTTGAGCTCTATGTTCAACAGATGAACTTAGTTACTTCAAGATTGTCCTAATTCTTAGTGCAAACATAAGGCAGTGCGATGTAACTCGTTAAATAGCAGCTCGGCCGATTTCATGAGTTGTTTTCGGAACGATTGCAGCGGTATCTTTTATAATCATTAAACCTCAACCGCATATAATGTCACATGAAGATTCACATGCAAAACTGAATTTCAATTTTGTGCGTTATCAGATTAATATCAACAGTTTCAACGATATTATTGAACAAGGGCATTATTTATTACAGCCAATTAAAAAGGTATACAGCTAGAGATGCATATTCAAAAGCCGCAAACGCATTTTGTCAAGTTTGATCAACTCACAAATGTCGATTGAATCATTCAACATTCACTTTAAAAATCGATTTTATTTTACAATGAAAGTGAATGCGCTTGAATTATCTTTTTAGATATCTGCAATTTGAGAGCTCAAACAGGTGAGTTTTATTGAACTCACGATGAATAAAAAATACACGTTCATTTTGATTTAATATGTACAATTGCATTTTTATGATTAAACAAGCAGAATATTTAAGAAATTATCTGGCAGACATTGGAATACGACAGAACAACAGCTATGCAAATGAACTAATGCGTTCCCTATAAATCAAATGATTATATCATAGATCATGACAATCCTGGTAAACTACACGACGTATCAAATCTCACTGCTCAGTCTGGTTTACTATTGCGAAAGTGCAGCATAACATTCCATTTGTGGACACGTTTACATTAGCAAACTATCGTAAACGTTTTAACTTTGCATGTACAAACGCTCACGTACAAAAACATGAGAGAACGATCATCAATGACGAAAGTCAAGTGCAGCATTTGTAGTGGAGTTATCAGCATTTAGCGGTATTGCTTTCATTAGTTGTATACGTCTTGTCCATTCGACCCAAAAAGGTCTCTTAGTTGAGTAACATGATCCATCTGAATTAAATTTCACAAGAATATCTACACCAATCGGTATCGTTTTTTTGAATTGTTGTCCATTTTTAATTAAATGCCTGTGTTTTGTTGCATTCAAAATGATGAAAGTTTTGATCAATTCACAATGATAAATAATAGAATGAAATGCGTTGAGTAAGACCAATTAATGTATAATCAATAAGAGTCTGATGAAATACATTCGTTGTTAGATTAGCATGTAACGTGAAAGCTTAATGAAATGAAATCATTTAAAATAAAAAGACACATATTGTTTGAATTTTAATATTGAAAATTTGATTTAATTAACCGTTTCGAACATAGTTACACACTGTAACGTGGTTCCATGCTACTGCAGTAGAGAAAACGAAGAAGTTTTCATCGTCAGTTTATATAAAATTCAGCGTTGTAGAAACCATCTAACACACATAACAAAGTAGGAAAATAACAAGCGTAATTCTTTACGCTGTTAAACAAGTGTCAAACAAGGAAATAATTTCATCTCCGAAATTCAAAAACGTAAAATCCGAACATAACAAACGAGGCGCATATATTCTCACAGAGTTTTATTTTTTAATTGTTATATGTCTTTAAAATAATCTTTCAGATTATTCTTTTGGAAAAATAACTTATTTTGAAGCAGCGATTTTTGATTTAACAGGTCACTAAAGCTATTACGTGCGGCTGCTTCGAGTTTTACAGTAATTTGAACGTTTGCGAGATCGGTGCGCCACAAACTTTTACAACACCAATATCGGAAAATGTACTATCAGACGTACATCAGGACAAGAGTGTGCGTGTTGTATACTGTATTACAAGCTCTGAATAGTCTAGCAATCCTCGCTATCGTACAATATTGTTATATTGTGTTTGAGAGCGATAAAAAATCACAAAACAAAATTCAAAAAGCGCATGAAGCAACAATAACGTTTGAAAAAATTATCCTTTCTGCTATCTCGCTTAAAAGGAACACTCTGATTTAATCAAAACATTGCAAATTGATCGTGTCCACGCTTCGCGTAAGAAATAGTAAATCTTATTACTGTTGTAAAGTGTTATGGAACAGCCAGGCTTCATGAAGTTTTAAGTACGCACTTTAAGAGCGATACAAAGACGCAATGTCTATATAATGATAAGAGAAACAACTAATGTTTACATTTAAGAACACAGAATAATGACTTAGATTGCGCATTTGCAATTAAATGATAAGCAAGTTTGCAAAGTATCGGAAAAAGTTTGAGTGTTGCAGAATTCCAGCATTTCTTTTAAGAATATTTATTTGAATGATAAACGGAAATTTTAATTCAAATGGAGAAATATTTTCCATAGGTATTTTAAATTGTATTGATCTTTTAACAATGTCATTTAACAGCGTTTTATTCAAACACTTTGTAAAACGTCAAGTAAATAAAAGCATGTTAATAAATAGAATAAAAACGAATTTTCTTCTTCGAAAAGATATATGCAAAGTAAACAACTATAATCTTATATTCATTTTCTGAATACTGTATAAACTTCATAAGCATTGCAATTTTGAATTAACAGAATTTACTCACATTCTATTCAGTATTAAAATTGTATATTTAAACAGTCAGAATAGTTATTTTTATTGCAATCTCTATTTTTTTATTATTGTATTATTTACATTAGAATATTCTTGTAAACTCCAAAAGTGAAAATTTTTTAATCATTTTCAAAAATTTAGCCTAAAGTAAGCGTATTAAAACTTGCTAACAGTAATTAACTGTGCAGTTATGATGCATTTGAAGTAAATTAATATGGTATATGTAGCATTTATAATAAAGCAATTTTGAGTATGTAGCATATTTTTAATAAGTTTTGTGTTTGTTATTACATAATAAGGTATAATATATATAAGGTATATAATCGCGTGCGTAAATTATGTACAAAATACAAGAAATACTGAAACGAATTTAATTCGTTCTCAATAGAATTAGAAATATAAAATAATATAATAAATAAAGAAATGAAGCAATCTGGACAACAAAATCACTCAATCAAATCGATGTTTTAACTTTGTGGTAGTATTTATGAAAATGATTCTTTGTAAACTTGAATAAAATAACCAAACAAGAAGATCTTAATGTCAAATCATTCCGTAGAAGGCTAAATATAGCGTAAGTTATTGAAAAACGTAACAAAATAAGATTCTGTTAGTTCCCTAACCTATTTGAGTTAAGGAACTTTTTTGTACATTAGAAAATCCATCAAGATTTTTTTGTCCTTACACTTGGTTTTCTTGAAAAACTTGAGTATTTGAGATTACGTATTCACAAACATTTCTATTTCCAATTGCGTTCTTGAACATAACTTTTTCATTTTAAATAAGAATAGATTTTGATTCAGGCGTACCTCCAAGTATACTTGTGGTTTAAGTTTACGTATAAAGGATAAGTTTGCAGACTAAGAAACTTATGCCACTCGAGGCGCTGAGAGCCGTCGCAAAATAAAGTACATTTCACGTGCGGCTTTTAGCCAACTCTCGTACTGCGATTTTATTGCTAGAACTATCCGGAACGTTTAATTTTATGGCCTGAAAGAACGTTGTATGTGATAAATTATTGTTATGATTTTGTTGATATTTATTCACATTATAAATGGTGAAGATATTTGGAAGGGAAATAATTTGCTTATCCGAGGACATATCCAAGTTAAAATGGCCATATATGACAGTGATAAATAGAAAAATATTTTTCCAAATATCTCGCTTCGAAGAACTTTACAAAAAGCAACGAAAAATTACAGTTCGTAAAATCAATTATGGAAATAATTTCCATGTGAAAACTATTGTCAACAATTTTTTTTATTAATAATTCAAAACTTCAAATTCCCTACATTATCGATTATTCCCAAAAGGTTTTTATCTTTTGAATGCTGCAAATGGAGGACATCTTTGTATAAACAGTGACAAAGCAAGTTTCACATCACGCTTCAACAGAAACGAAAAGTTTCAACATCTAGAAAAACTTACACTTTTTTATGTTACATTTCACTTGATGTTTAACAATTTTCTATAGTAGACAGTAAAAGAAAATACTGGCAAAACTAGCTTAGCATTGCTTCTACAACTTGAGTTCGATCGAGATAGCAGACGTAATTTCTACGGTTTCATATGAAAACTCTACGCTAAAACTACCTTACAGCGAAATATATACCTATAGAGCAGAAACGAAAACTGACAAACCCCGAGTCGAAAATTTTGAGTTAAAAACGAGACCAACAAAAAAAAATATAAGTCAGAAGAAGTTGAAACGAGGATGGCAAAAGGTAAAAATCATAAAATAGTTTCAAGAAAATTTGAAACAAAAAGAGGTTAAAGAAGACTGTAGAAGTTAGAAAGAGGATAAAAAGATTCTACTTTCATGTATAAACTCTTTTGAGTAGTTGCGAATACCCACGAATCGACAGATCTTCGATACTTTTTGTCTTAACAACATTTTTTGATGTGCAATATAAAAATGTCTATAAAAAAATGAAGTTGCTCTTTATAGCTATTAGAAATAATCTCGGGTCTGAAGCTGAGTCGATGAGACAGATCTTGATTGAACAAACAAAAGAAGACTTAGGTTTCTATATTTAAAAAGTTTTGAATAATCTCATTTCAACATGAAAACGTTCAATAATTAATGTGGCGCGTAATTAAATTTGACTTCATTAAGGTTCTTCGTGTGAAATGTAGTATTTAAGTTCCGTAACACGTCTGATGGTTTATCGTTACATGCAAATATAATTACTCTAGAACGTACACAACATTATGCCTAACCACGAAGCATGAGAGGATTTCCGACATACTCGGAAAATGCTCACGCACTTCCGATCTAAGTGGCGCGCCTTTTCCAGTGCCGAAATAACGTGGAAACTCCAAAATCTTAGGAAGCACTTCCAGTCGACATGAGCTTCCTAGTTTTCCTCATTTGAATGACCGGCCTTATCTTAATCCTACTTTGTCGGCGGTAAATTGCTCGTTGAATGTGCATGATAAACTGTAGCTGTGAGTAACTAGCTGAGCTTAAGTAGCCGTTAGTGGTTAATTGTGCGGTGATGCGAGGAAGTATTTAAATTCTTACTAAAAGCAAAATTGTATACACTACTTTTCAGTGAAAAAAATAAGGCTACTATGAAATAATTGAGAACTAAAATGGAGTTGTTAATCTCGAATTGCAGGAAGTTAAATAAATATTCACATTATATAGGATACATTAAACAATCAAGTGTTTGACATTTTGCATAATTGTGTTTGAGGTTGTTACATGAGTTGGCATTAATATTGATTAAACAGAAAGATGTAAGTCAAGATTGTACTTTCTTGACGAAATATAACGACAATTTCTCAAAACTAAATGATGGCGCTTTGATAGAACAGAAGTTCTTGTAACTGTGATTAAGATCGAGGGAACTTGAATATTAGTTGGACTTATTAGGATACGTCAACTGGAGTTAAAGAAACTGAAAAAATTAATAGTAATAATTTATTAAAATGTATTCTGCTCGAAAGCTGTTAAGATAGATTATTCTCAAGATCATCCTTGAATTGTTTCCACTTCGAGCTTTTCCAGAGTTTTCATTTATTAACTAATCACTCTTGTCGGTCTGTAAAAAAACAATCTATTAACTCAGATCGTCACACCTTTTTTCGAATGAATTTAACTTATTGATGAGCTTAGAGTTTTTAATGAAACGATTTTACAGATTCACATTCAGTTTTAACAGAAAAGATATAACGATATTGAATGGAAATGAACAGAGTAAAATTTTTCACACTCGAATAAAGTAATCATGTAGTGAGAATATGTAACGGACACAGAGAATGTCGTTCATGTCTATTTTATAGAGTTTTATTTTGACATTTCCGTTTGCATCGCCTCTTCTTACTTTGCCTCTTGTGCAATTCCACTGAGTTATGAAATTGTAAGTAGTCTCAGTCATAATATGAGGTGGGATGAAAGTCACACAATGAAATATTCAAGTAGATATGTAGTCTCTTAAAATAATTATTGCACGAACTTTCTTCTACGAAATATTAAAATTTATTTAACCTTATTTGCGCCAGGGTTATTATTATTTAAGTGAAATATAATGTATTTTTTATTACTAGCAAAATGTCGGATTACAAAGTACAGCTGAATTAATTCTGAAATGACGTTGAATAAAGTCGGAACTACGTTAGCTATACAACTGGACAAACAATTAACCAACCAAAATCAACCCAAAATTATTCATAAACATTGATCTAATGTCATTACTAAATGACGTTCAAATGTGCTTACCAAACAACAAAATCGTTGCATTGTAATGTTAATTAACTCTCTTCAAATGTCGTTTTTATAAATTTCAGAGATGAATTAGTAAAAAAAAAAAAAAAAACAATAGTACGTATGAATGATCTTTCAATGTTTTTACTGAATTCGATACAAATCTTTTGTATTTTAATGTTTCGAGATATTACCATAAAATAATGTGAATTTCAATATTCAAAATCAAAATCTTACCAAAGTTTTTCATAAAATTCATTACTGAAATTATTAAAAAGAAATATTTATTAATTTACTGAAGGGTGTTATATAATTTTAATTTTAGATCACTTAAAATATTTCCATTTTTATTTTTTTTAACGAAAAAAAAAATAATTTTTGTTACAGAACTTGCTACTCAGCACGATATTATATTACATTATTTAGACGACTTTCTACCAACGTCATTCCAATGCTGACTACTGACGTTGGGAACAAATAGTTGTGCCAAAGTCAGAATGATTTGATTTCAAACGTTGTAACAACGTTATGTGCTTACGTCAGCAGTCAACATATCAACATTGATGTCTGATTTTGTCATACAACTTCATTCCAAAGTCGAAATTACTGTCGGATTCGAAAATTTCTGTGTGAGATGTTCAGATAAAAAAGGTAGTAGCTTGATATTTTGTGTTTTGTATACCTAATTTTTTATATCTAGTTAAGATAAATATTTCACAAAGAAGCAAATATCTTAAACCAAATAAATTCAACGGTTTGAAAATAAATGATGTATTATATATTTCTTGCTTCACTCTAAAATTCATAATTTTGAAATTCTTTAGAGAATAGTTTATCTACCGTTACGGCAATATAATTCCTATATAACACAAAGCTCTTGAATACTGTAGTTACATACAAGAAGCTATAAGAAGTCATTGTATTCATAAGTAGAACACTTCTTTTAGCAATTCTCCGAGAAAAACATTATATTTACAATAAAATTACCATGAATTTATTTACGTATAAAAAAACTTTTATATGACGCTCATTATATCGTTTATGTATTTCATTATTATTGCAGAAACAACATATCTAAAAAATAAACGAGAAAAAATAGTATAAGTGATTTAAAATATTATTTGCTCGTTAAATAAGGGATGAAATACGTCTAATTCAGTTGGAACTCTTGTCTGATTAATAGCTAACGTTGACACGTTTCGATCGGTCCTGTATCTGACGTATCGAGATAAATGATAATGAGAACGCTTGGGTTTTTCTTAATTTCTTGGCTTTCTGCGTTTTTCCGACAGTTTGATATAACGGCAGAGAAAATAAAAAACATAATTTAATTTTTGTATTTGTTTTTAATATGACGCATTCAATTTATTGGTACTTACAAAAGAACGAATTGGTTATCAAATATAATCAAAAGATATGAATGATGGAAAGTTCAATTAAAATACATTCAAAAATTCCGTTGAATACGCGTACCCGCCATCCTATTATGCAACAATACTAACAAACGTTTCAAACATAACATTTCACGTTCAATTGCTGTTTTAAGCGAATTAGAGACTCAGTGTGGCTAAATGATTTATTTATAATGAGCAATGATGTTTTCAAAATGAAAATAAACATTTAGATATTTATTTTAAAACAGTCATAAAATGCTAAGAAACGGCACCTTCTGTAATGAACTAATCGTATATTTACTAGTCATATTTTTATTATTATTATTAATTGCTCTTTTCTTTTTATAATTATAAAAAGCAATTTTTAAAAAAATTTGCTTCATTGGTAAACGTATACCAGAATAACGAATCTCAGAGTCAATTCTTAACTCTAATTCATCAAGTTTTATTTTAAGAAATTTTATTCGTTATTGCGTAATAAAAACAAACGATTTGCTTATTATAATTGTAGATTTAAAATATTTATAAAGTTAAGCTTAAATGCAAGATAATTTCATACAGACTTTACATGATTTTTTCAATATTTATTACTAAGTGAATTTTTAATAGAAGTAATTTTGAATGTATTGGTTAGAGTAGCGCCGATAATCCCAGTATGCGTCGGTTCTTTTCTAAAACAATTGCTGACGCATGTTGACATTACCGGCGCTACTCTAACCAATACATTCAAACGGAAAAATCTAAACATTCAAACTTAATTCTTTTGAAAATTTATTCGGTAGAATATATTGAACAAATTCAGATAAAATTTATACGAAATTATTTTTTTACGTATAAATTAATAAATATTTTGTTAAAATCGTTTTTATAATTTATTTATTTCAAACTTGTTTATAAAACTAAAACAAATATATCCACTAAATAATTAAATAAATATTATAATATATTATATATATCTGAAGTATTTTGTTAAACTTATAATAAACATTTATCAATTGTGTATAGAAAACATGACCATTTAATAATGACCCATATAATAATTTATATGGTTTATATATGTAAACAATTTTGTTTCATCAAGAATAACATATTGTCAAGAAAAGTCATTAAGAAATAACAATTTGTGAATTTTATGTAATTTGAAATAATATATTAATTTCCGAATGATAAAAATTATTTCGAATACATAATAAATAACTTTAATAAACATATAATTATATATCATATCATTTACATTTCTCTGTATATATATATAGTTTTACGTATTGTTGAATTCTGAAGGTCTGAGCCAATTCCGCCATCTCTTAGTGAAGTATGGAACTACACATCTCTGTCGAATATTTATCTCTAGAAGGTAAGCTAGGTTATATTCGCAAGTTTCTCGGTATCATATCGATTGAACGAAAATGTTGCTTTCAAATATAGCAAAACGAAAAGCAAAATTCAATAAAAATAAATAACCAATTTATATAAAAGAAAATTAAAAAATGTACTTTAACTATATTTTGTAAATAATTTATTCTTCGAAACAAAATTTCATTTTAATACAGAAAAAATTTTAACTTTAACATTACAGTTTAATTCAACAATG
>JABFQD010001952.1:0-16565 GCA_022817045.1 Psix sp. ZL-2020 | reverse complement strand
GAAGTATAGAAATGCAATATAAATGCAAGTTTGAAGAAAGATAAACATAACCCTAAACATTAAGATTCTTTTAAGTAACATATACTATGTTTTTATATTGCTAATGTATTAATTTCTTGTATTAAAAACAGTTTTGAATAATTAAAAAGTTCTTCAATGCATATAATGAAAATTAAGTTGAAAATATACTGCTAATATATTTTAATTAAAAATATGCTTTTCGTGAATATATAATTTAATTTCACTATGATTAAAAGATTTTAAAATGTAAAGTCAGCATCCATTTATCATTCTTATAATTTTAATCTATCTCGCACATCCTTAAAATAAAAAGTTAAGCATTTTTTATAAGGTTATAATTCATTTATTTGTTATCTTATTGTTCAATATGTTAGTAAATTATAATTTTATAGTTAGTCACCTTATAATGAGTAAAATTCTGAAAGCTATTGTTATAATTATAAAAGAAATACACAGTGTTTGATTAAAACTTTTACAAATATTTTAGAGAAGAACCCTGGATCACTATGCTTGATTCTTGAGAACACTTTTTTTTAAAAAAGTGTATAATAACGCATCTTTCAAAAGCAAGGAAAAATTTCTTACTATATAACTATATACTACTGTATTGAGATTTAACCATAATCTGAGAATGAAATTGTTTTCGCAACTTTCTTTGATGTGGTATAGACATAAAAAATAGTGAGAATTTCAATTGCCGTCTAAAAACAAAAATATTCAATATAAATATCATAAATTTGGCACCATTTTTATCCAAAAATGATTTTTGCTTAAATTAACGCTCGGCCAAGGATACACGTTGCTCCGTGTCAAGGTAACTGTATATCTCGATCGGGTGTTCCACATCTTAGTTAAGCTCTGATTATATGATTCTCGTATTAATCGTTTTGTATAAATCGTAACCCGGCGATTAGATACGAGACCGTGCACGTCGGCTAAATGCACTTAGTCGATTTTATTTATGCATACGTAGGACTCCGGTATCTAGTTTACAAGACTGTGTTCTTTCGAATCGATTAGTATTGTAATTTATCGGTGCGCAAACTAAACTTTAAAATCTGAAAGATAATAGATTGGAGCAAGAATCTGCATACATGCACCAAACATTCAGTATTATTGTATTCACTTAAACAATACGTTGTAAAACTATACAATTTGAAACGGAGCATCGAAAACAGATTAAAAAATGCTAACACTAAGAAGATAGAAAAAATATACAATTTCATTTGAAAAGGAAATAAACATCAAATGATGATCATCAGTATCAGGTTTAAAAATATTATCGCTAGAATTACAGTTATTAATTTATCCCGCATCGTATTCTACTTGAACTTATTTATTTACTTTTCAGCCATTCAAACAAATTAATAAGTCCTGTGTTACTTTCTACTTATTTAATCAACGAATATTTCCTTCCGACGATGAACAGACAGGAATTTCTAGTAGTTGCTTGAATGAAAAATGTGTTCTAAACACATTTGTGGAACAAGAATTTAAGGACGACTTCGTTTTGACGAGAAAGTTGTGATACTTGATCACATCTGGTCTAATCCGACAAGCGATCGCATTTACAGTGCGACGAGACCGCGAAGAAATGTTCGGCGTATCGGAACAAGCAACGTAAAATGGATAGGTGCAATATCTAAGCAAAAGATATGGTTTAATATAGTACGTGATCGAACTACATTCGAGCATCAGAACAACGTTACGTGTTACTCAGAAATCTGATCCCATGAAAAATCCAATTTCACAAACCTAATAATGATACACACAATGCGTCGAGAGGATACAGGTTTTTTTTAGTTCAAAATGCGATTAAATAGAAGAACAGGAAACTGTTTTTCTTTAAAAATAGAGAAAAAAAAGAAATGCAATGCAACAAAAATGACCTTCAAAAAACAAGCTACTTTTGTTTATAAATAACACAGGAGAATAATTCTTATTATTATTATTATTCAGTTGAAACAAACGTATGTTGTTTAATCTTGAGTGTGTACATTACTAGAAATTTGATTATGTTATTCATAATTTTCATTATCTAAACTGTTTATTAATACCGTATGTACATTATTATTGTTTGGAAAGAGATACAAATGTCGTGCAAATTCAAAATAAACAGAGGCCGTTTCTTTGACCAACATAGATCTCTTATACACACACTTCGAATCCATTCAATTCAAATTGACTAGGAAAGTTTTGTAACAAGTTAACTGTACATATTTTGCATGTCTAGTTTCATTTCATCTTTCTTCTAAAAAGGTATCCTTAAAATAGAACCTGAACAAATAAAAATGTTCAATAACAGTAAGCCAATCTAAACAATATGTCAAGCTGTTAGCTATGAAAATTGCAGAAAAATTAAAAACAATGTTCAAAAATATGTGAAAGTACAATGTATGGTATTCAACGTTATTTAGCAAATGGTGTGAGTTTTGAACATTGTTATCATCTAAATATAATTTTCATTTACCGCTGCGTGTCGATGATAGATGATTGGTTGTATCACGCAATCGAATATCTGCAATTGCTACGGTGATGATTTCATGTTTTGCGTTTTTCCAACACGATAAATATATTCTATACAGGAAATAAAAAATAAAATACACAAAATTGCACTGATAATAAATCTGAACGATGTTTTGACGTTTATGAAATTTAAATTGGTATCTTCAGATTTTATTATTAGCACTGATGGCGTATAGATGGCGATAAGTTTCTTTGAAAAATTTATAAATGATGTCCTTGTTCGTCCTCCGCTTTGAGGTAGGATTTGATGAAACCTGATAAAATTTATTTCCGAGTTTCAAAACATTATAATTGAGATGTTCTCACGATAAATTTATACTTTAATTAATGAGTTTCGGAAAAAGTTGATGTTGAACTCAATTTTAATTTTTGGTACAAATTGAGTTATTGAAACTACGGATCGTTTAGACAATCAATGAAATTACGATTGATAAAATCACGATTGAATTGTTTGCGAAAAAAATCAATTGAAATCAGATGAAACAATACAATACGTGACTCAACTATACTATAGTACATTTTTCAAACGGCGTTTTATGATAGAAGACCGCACATTCTTATTATTAATTATTACGGTGTTTCTGACGACTTCTGCTTTTTGTCGTGGAATTTATACTAAGCTACGACAACACGAGTGGGCGAAATTGTAAAGAACACGCTATCTACAAGAAAAACGAACTGCAAACTCGTCACAAACAGTTCACAAGTCGTTTTTGACCAAAAGTTCAAAACCACTGTATTTGTGTTGATAGTTATGTACATTTGTACGTTATGTACATTAAAATTCAAATTCCAACAAAGATGAGGAGTGATAATAGACAAAAAATCCAGTTTTATGAACAGTTATTTTTTTAATCTCGCTCGTAAGAAGAAAGTTATTTGCAGAAAAATCTACAAATGACATCATTGTTTTGTTGCCATGTCACAGTCAATTATATTTATTAATTAACCTTAAAATGTCAAAAAAAAACAATTCATGGAAAAAAATAAAAATAGAATAACTCTTTTTCTTATTATTTATATTTGCTTTTATATTTCACAACTAAAAAAAATGCAATATATTCCACAATCGATCCAAGTCTGTAGTATTTTTTTCACGTTTTTCTATCGACGGAAACGGAATGAAAGATGTAAAAGGAAACGCCCGTATCTCGCGAGGAACATGACGAGTCAGAGCAACATTAAATTATATATTTCTTTTCGCTATATTTCCATGAAAAATTTACGACGTCATTTTCACTCACTAATTTCGCGTTTCTCAGGGAAGATCGTAATCGAGATTTGTTGGAATATGAAATAATGTATAACAACCAATCTATGTAAGCGATAACTTAACATTCGATATTTCTCATCTAATCATTTTTTTTGTTTTGAAAGCAAATCATGTATCGCAAATCATTTATAAATTCACAAATACACTTACAATTATATACATTATTTATTCGTTTGTTTTTATAAATATACATAATTTGTTACATATAATATTTTTGTAGTTGATGATTCAAAGCAAATAAATTTCAGTGAATCGATATAATCGTAAGATCGATTAAATATTGGAAGATGAATATTCACTGTTATATATGAGACCATTTATGTTACTAATAAAATTACAGTAATAAAAACGCAGAAGAATCTGTTGAAAGAGTACAATACTGCCATTGTTTATACAGTTCTAAAAGCAAGTCAGTCGATTTTGCTATAAATTATACTCGACTTTAGAGAACCAGGCCGAACCAGGTTGTATTGGACTGAATCAGGTCGCAGCTGGATTTTATAATATTTTAAGTGCATCGTTCTCACTTCATACAAGATTTCTTATCACTTATGCAACGTAAATGCGAAATCGTGGTAGCGAGCTCGCATATTTTTCGTATCTAGGACGAATTTTCAAATCTTACTCGATTGGGTTAAAATACCAAAGATGTACTAGAATCTTCGCCTTACTGTAAGTTTGCTCCTTGTCCGTCTTCTGACAGTTTTACTTTCAGTTAGTAAGCAAACCTTATATAATTTACCGCGGGAAACTTCAACTAATAAGTTCATTAGAAGGAAAATGTTTACGTGGTTTTATATGTTTCATAAATATCTAAAAACATCACATATATATTAAATATATATGATACATTTATAACGAATATGTGATGTTTAAAATAATTCATAATACATTAAAATATATAACCCGTATATGTAATATATATTCTATTCATTTTATATAAATAACGATATAACTAGGTACGACTAACGTACATAGTCTTTTATATATACATATATATGACAAGAAAGCGACAAAATGAAAATTTATACAATTCTGCTCGTACTTTTATGTGTCATTAGGGAATGCGAAAAGCATTTTCGTTTTTGACTCAAAATTACTGGTTGTTTATATGAAAAATGTTATTTATTCAGAAATCGTAGCAAAACATGGGCGTACGTGTAATACGTTTATTGCAAAAATATTATTTGCTGATATTCGATAGGAGGAATAAGAATGCAAGTATACGCCGGATGGCAAATGTTGCGGGTGGCAGAATCCGTATCCACCTCGAGCGTGTAAATATGATGCACGTCATTATATATGCCTATTCGTTGTATTCTCGTCCGCGTGTTCTTATCTCCGATTGGGGGCCTGTGTCCAAGAGCTTGTGTGAGAGGCTCTCTAATTCACGAGAAGCGTCACCAACGGGATTCTCTGCCCACGAGTTAGTGTATCGTTCCGCTAGATGCGTTCCGATAGATCAAGCACAATCTCACATACTACTCAAGGTATTATGTCCATGTTACTAAATATATACATTTCTGTCTTTTCATATGTTCTTTTCTCATCTACAAACGCGCAGAGGTTTGACATTTCTTGTAGTACGCGTGTAAGTGAAATTCAATTCTTTGCATTGAATGAAATGATTTTTAGCCGATGTGTGTTTACAAGCATTGAACATTGTTTGTAAGTAACAGATTAGTTAGGTGAATTAATGTTAGTTGACATGAAGTTTTGAAAAATGATAGCACTAGGTCTTGGTATTATATTTGATGTAGCAGTAAATTTTTAGCTTCTGCAAAAATCTTGCATTATTTGCATTCTCGTCAAACGATAAATTTATATGAAATCTTGTTCAATAAATATCAAAACCGTTATAATATTTTTAGCTAAGATAAGTAACAGCAATTTGTACCGTATACGGTAGCACACCATCGGTATACAATACGTAATAAATGTGTCGACCGATTCTATGGGAAAAATACATATAACAAACTCTTATTTCGAATAATGATTTTCTAATAAAAAAATTAATAGAATAACATTCTTTCTTTAATTAAAAAAGGAATAATTGAATTTATTTTTTGATGATTAAAGCTACATTTATTTGTCTTGAATAACTTTCGATAAAGGAATAATTAAAAACAAACAAAATAAAAATCATACACTAAGCGAAAAATGAAGTTTCAAAATAAAAACTTATTTAATATAATACCCAAAAATCTTAGCCGAAATTTGATCACTTCTCAGATTAAATTAAATTTAATGATGTCTATTTAATCAATCTGAATATAACAGTTAATTAAAAAGGTCACATCTATACGATCCTCATTATAGTTATGAGTAAAAAAATTCTACATTCAAGGAGATATTCTTATTCTTCGGATATGAAATAATAAATTTGATCAGGAATGGTCAGATCCGATTACACCTATAAATTGAACAAATTTTGAATAGCATCAGGAAATTTAATCACCTTAAATAAATAGGTCCTATTTTCGAGTCTAGCCTATGAGACATATGATATGTAGGAATTCCGCAACTGAAACGTTGTCAATTTATTATAAATACTGTAATAACTAATCAAAATTTGATCTTAGTAACTTTTCTTATGTAACTAAAGTTTTACATACAATATTTTTTCATTGTGTATTTGAATGGTTACCAACTTTTTGTAATTGATAGTTTTTACCATAATTAAATTTCATCAATAAAGTATATTGAAGAATATTTCATAAAATAAGTATCAGTGTTAATGTTTATCATGAATTTAATAACCAATCAAGGGTTGCGATTGTTTTATTCTATTCACGAAACGACACATTCGTTTCATTATAATCTCTACTTTACTACCAGTTCACAACGATAAAATGCTAAATATTTATAACTTGTATACATCACTATTATAAAGCTCATTTGTAAATCCAAAATTAACTCAGTTTAACGGAAACCATCGTTCTGAAGATCGAACACATTTAATCAGCGCAACGTTGTCGGAACTCTTTAGTTTTATAATAAATCAAAAGCTGCATGAATTAATATTATTGTTAAAAATACGACGTGAAATTATTTCTCGAAAACACATCGTTTATTTTTTGCTTTATTTCAATTTTCCCCGCAATAAAATTTCATCTTTATAAACCGCCACCCATTAATGTACACACATAAAACTATAATTGAAGCAACGCAAACAAAAAAGACATGCATTTATCGAGAATGAAAAACTGGCTGCCCAACGCTATGTATATTTACGTCGTTGGATTTCATTTTATGAATACGAAAATTGTTTCGAAGGTACTTGCTGAAGCTCCCGGGGTAGAATAATTCGCATTGGCTGATGTGTGTTCGATGTCCGAACGTGCGCGCGCATCGGTTTTTCATTTCGCGTATGAGGTGTATACCACACAGAAACAGAAAAACAAGATGACCGACAAGCTCGTACGAAGCGCCATTAAAGCTTCAAGCCCGACTCACATGTAGCCTGCGGTCGAAATTACCTTTCCGTCGTATGTAATCTACTCCTATCGACGTATTTATAGCGAGAGACGTGTCTTCGTCGTACGTTATACGCTGGAGAACCTACCGAATAGGCGTCACTAAAACTACTTTCAGGACGTTTGAAAGACATTTTCACCTTGTCGACTGACAATTTGCATGTGAACAACCTGCCCGCCCATTGATCCTGACGACGTGACGTCAAATTGAACGAATTATACGCACGTGTTTATACAATTGCTATGTACGCATGCCCTATCGCCCTTCGAAAACACGTACATCCAATTATCGCTGCGTAGATTATTATTAGAGTTATCCCAATTACGCGAAATAGGGCAAAAAAGAAACAACGAGTCGTTGTGGTTTTCGTTCGGTTTTGATGGGATCTGATGAATGATTGAAAGTGGGATTATTTGCATTTTTTGTGCTAAAGTGAAGGTTTTTGCTCAACAGTGTAAATGACCAGGAAATTGGTTGGAGCCATATAAAGCACAGGCCACGATATTTCAAATGATCACCAAGAATTCCTTTTTTGTATAAAATTGTTATGGCGATGTTTCATTTCGGGGTATCTATAAGAACATACCGCGTGACCGCATTTTATTTCATTATAATTATTAATATTTAATTATAGCAATAAGCTACTTTGTAGATAACTAATATATTGGTTTTAAATTCAAAACTAGACAAAATATTTTTTTTAAAATCAGTTTATTTTCATGAAAAAATAATCATATCAAATACAATACTGGTATGAAACATATATAGATATATATATGCAAAAACTTTTTGTTTTTTATTAAATAATTCTCAAATGTGCGTTAATGATATAATAAAATAGGTAAGTTTCCGTTAAAAAAGTTTTGAATGTAATTGAAATCACAACACAGAAAAATGTAAGGACATTTTTTTGCAAACTATTATCAAATGCTAGTCACGTCTCATTGAAGACATTTTCTACTCGACAGTTACATGTCTATCTACATGTCTCACTTACAAACATTAAAATTTTTATACTATTTATAGACAAATGATAAATCGTAACATGAAAAAAATGTTCAATAATGAAATACGTACTTGAAAAATTATACAGGTTAATTAATATTTTCAGAAATAATTGAGTTACAAATATTATTTCTTCTATTAAATTGTTTATTTGAATCAATTCTCCAATATTACACGATAAAAATATAATAATTAAAAGTATAAAATTAAAATTTTTTGTTTATTATGAATTTTTATTAATAAATAAGTACTGAAATAAAAAATTCACCTATTATATGAATGTTAATTATTCTGATGGATTTGCAATTTATTTCAAACCTTGTCTAGCAATGGTGATTTTATCAAAGTTGCCATTAAAACAGTTAAATTGAAGATTTCATGGAGTATCATGAAATGCAAAAATTTCTCGGTCAGATCAAGACTAATGAACAAATTATTTTTATAAAAACGCTGTTTTATGAAATCGCACATTCAGCATTCATAAATACACAAAATGATGATTAGGAGTCAATGTATGAATAAAATATTCGTCATAGAATATAAGTAAGCATAAAAATTCAAAAGGATAAGCGCTGGGACTCAGAAGTAGAGTCTTAAAAATTTTTTGTGGACCTTGTTAAAATGATAAGAAGATGATTATATATGTAATATTTTTATTACGCAATATTAATTTCAAATCATTCGGAGATAGCGTTCTTGTAACTGGTGCGTGACGTGTAACTGTTGCTGGTATTGCGGCTGGTGTCCATAAATGTCATCCAAAATAAAAAATTCAAAATGATACTCAAAGTAACACTCGGTTTAATTTCAGTTAAGCATAGAAAAATAAAAACATTTTTTAAGAAATAATAAATCTTAAACATGAATCGGAAGCCTTCTCAGTCGATGTTCTATAGAAAATTAAATTTCCAGAAGTACGTGGTTCTAAAAATGTTTTGACCTCAAGTTCTGAAACTGTGATAGAGAACACACGCTACTTTGCGAAGAACTTTAGTATCATTTAGCTGTAATCCGAAAATAAGTACTTTCGCTTTCAAGAATAACGAGGTAATAGTATCTTAATTTTTATTTTCTCTTAAGCTTAGTCTGTTGTAAGATTCATGTTTAAAATAACAATATTATTTCACTCATTTTTTTGTCATATACTATACAATCACAAAAAATTACAATTTATTTATACTTATATGCAAAGCAGCTTATAAACAACTAAATTATTTCAAGTCGTTTACTTTTTTTCTATTGATATTGAATGAAATTTTAAAATAATTTCAAAATTGTTTTCTGAACATAACCAAAATGTAATCAACATTCGAATTAAAATATACTTAATAAAATTGTGTAGAAAATAATTATTACAGAAAAATCATACTTTGTGATCGGTATCTAATTGTAGAGACGTTTTTAAATACTAGGAATTCAAATTCAAACTCTTGACACATTACATGCTCAATATATTTTGTCAAAATTTTTTTAGACTACTTGAATTTTTTGTTGTGAAACTACAAAATAGCACTTCATCTTTCCAAAACCTTGCTATGTGATGATTCTTAAAAAAAATTATCTGAAAATATACCTAATATATATTCATTACAAAACAGGATTTAAAAATTTGGTTTGAAACATTCCATTTTGCATCTGGAAACTTTTTTAAAAGTAAATTAATATGTTATATTCGAGAAGTAAACATACGCTATTTGGTTCATACATCCTAATATTCATATATCGAATTAACGTTTATACATGCATAAAATTTTAAAGTCACATATATAATTCGATCGTTGAGGTGTAACCGGATTCTTCGAGATCAATTTATAAGTATTACAATTCAACAGTTTTATTCAAAATGAGTAATCGAATTTCCATAAGACTTGTGCTTAAACATAAAATTTTCTCACATGCGCATCAATCTAAGTAAGTGCTTGTACTCCAATAAAAATCATGTATTCCTTCATGAAATTCTTTCCATATATATATATAGTTAACTTTAAGATAGCCTTTGCATCGCATTACATAGTTCAGTGATAACAATTATGCCAGCAATTACGAGTCTATATTGATAATCGCGAAAAAATGATGTTATCAAAACCGCACAACATTACTATATACCTACTGCAACCTGTAAATACAATGTTCTAAGTGCAAATATAATTAAAATTACTCGTTATGGAACCGGTTGCAACGCATTCTGGTAAATCTCATCCTCAAAGATAAGTACAGCAAAACATAAATTACATTTATGAAGCGGGTTTATTTTTCCGTGCGAAAGTGAAATGACCCATCCTGTATGAATGATATTCAAATCTAAGTCACGACAGGAAATATGCAGCTCGGAAACGGGCGTTATTAATTACCCGCCATGCAATTATCAAACCGATTAATACCTATAATTTGCTGCAGACGAAAGTGCGATGTAAAAGATCAGAATAATTTGCATAGAGTTGCCGGGCAATTTGTCGACATCGGCTGTGCAAAAAAATGATAACAAAACACAACAACGGTTAAAGATAACCATACATCAAGTTGGTCAGAAAACCGCGATGCGATTATGATGTAATAGCGAAATTCCTTCGTAGCATTCAAGCATAAGACGACGGTTTAATTCCCCTTCATTTGCGGGATATTATCGCCCGACTCAGGCGTCCAGTGCACCTGCCAATAAGACGAAGAATCACACCGTTTCGCTAAAAACAAAAATGGCCGGGCACAAAGGTGAAGGAACAAACACTCTCCGAGATAAATGGTCCTGGAAGTTGTTAAGAGGATATGGTTATTAATTTCGCGGTGCTAAACATCTCGTTTCTTAATGACCTTACCAACGAGAGGTTTCGTAACATTCGTTGTAAGACCAAAATCAATTTTCTATTTTACAATTGGCGGGCTTCGATCGAAGAAACCAATCTTTAAGTTCTAACAAAAAAGAAACAAATTCTAATACCAAAATCAATTTTCAAGCATAATCAGTGTTTAATAATAATTATATTTTACGAAACAAAAACTTCTTGATCACGTTTCTTGCTGGCATGAAATATTCTTACGGTGAAAATTCATTCATATTTGTCCTATTATGTAGCATATTCGTATATAGCATAGTAAAAATTAATGAGTATTATGGCAGTGTAATGATTATGGATTCAAAAAAAATTAATATGATTTTAAAAATAAGCCATACATGTCATATATACCATTAATAAAGTTGAATATATGTATGAGTTTTTTTTCATAAATATAATGATTCAAGAATAACATATTGAGTATACACTACCAGTACAATAAAATTAATATGCTATTCAAATATTATTTTATTATTATATATGTACTACATATAAATTTAATGGTGGTGAATTCATAACTATAAATAACATGTATAACCTAGAAACGAAATATGTCACATATTAATAACAAAATTCTTTTAACAATCGTTTAATACACAGAATAATATATATTATATCTACATGCAGAATCTATAGTTTTTTAGGCTAAAACAAGTTTATAAAACTAAAATTATTATATTGAATTCATATTTAAAACATATACACATTGAGAATTGTAATAATACATCCATTATAAATTCGAATTATTAATAAACATACATAGTGTTTGATTTTATCAAATTAATAATTATTAAAAATCCAAATATTATATCATATATTGCATATATTTCAATTGAAAATATATATAAAAATATATTAACTTTCATATGTATCAATATAAAATACATTAAATCTGACCTTTTAAGTCAAATGAAATATTTTTCAAAGAATTATTGCTTTTTCACTGAAATTGATTCTAAAATTGAAAGTATATAGACATATTTTTTAGAGTAATTTTTGATTTATGCTCATGCAATACATTCCAGTTTCGTCTTTGATCAACTTGATGGAAAAAGTACAGACAGTTCGAATATTTAAATTGCACCTTCTTTCGAAGCGTCGGAAATAATTCAAAAAACATTCGAACATTCGAAGTATTCGGTGGGAAATACACGTCGTATGGCGACACAATTACGGCGCAGTGTTTTGTGTCGTTAGTTTAACATTAATGACAAGGCAAAAAGTTTCTGTGACGAATAAGAAAGGATCCGACGTAGTATCACAACTTCTGCCGTCCATCTTCATCATTCTATCGGCGATAAACCGAATGCCTTTGGCTTCATATTTTACAAAATGTCGAACCTTTTTTGAAACGCAATTCACGTAATTCAGTGTGAGGGTCTGTCGCACAAAGGCTCACGCAACATCCTCATTTGCTCATTTCTATCAGATTCAAATAACTGTATAGACTAACAACACAATTGTGTGTGTGTGTGTGTGTATGTGTTTCGTCGTCGTTCGCCAAATGATTGTCTTCCTCGTGTATCCCTCTCGGCGATTAGTCACTCAATTACAACGTTGTCAAAGACGCCGCGGGTGCGAAGCGAAGTTGTAAGAAATAGAAGACAAGGAACAATAAAAAATGACAGATGCAGAGCCTCGTTATTAATGATGAGGTAATAAGAAAATATATTTTTTGGGTGATTTTGGCAAGACTGAAAAAATTGTATTTTTACTTCCACTGCAATAATTATGTTTAAATAATTACTGTTTATTGAAGAAACGTCGTTTCGATTTTTGCTTCGCGATAAAATTGTAGGTGCAAATTGAATTGACTTCCTAAGCTAACCTTTTTCACGAGTCATTGTGAAATCATGGAATCATTTCAGCAACGTTCTCTGATGTACGAAACATACTATTATACGCTCCATAATTCAAGCATGTCCGTAATACGTATTTTTGCTATTTTCCGCTCACAACCATTTGACATTATAAGTTTGAAATTAGGTATAATACTACACAGAAACTAAATTGGATTTCATTTTCCGAATAGTTTTTATGGTATCAAAATACCGTTTTATTGGTAGTTCATTTAATGACTCGTTAAAAACAAAAGTTCAACATTAGACAAATGAGCTTACATTCATTTCAATTTATTTTTTACACCAAACAGGATATTCCTTTGATATAAATCGTTCAACTTGTTTACTTGTATTAATGCATTTTTCAGACCACAAACTAAATATTATTTGTTTCGATTATCGTGCAAAAACTGTTATTGTTTCCTCTTTTATCAGTGTTTACAATTCATTATTTCGCAAACAAAAGTAACGTCCTCGTTAACTGGGATTACAAAGTTAAGATCAATCTCATTAAAGCGAAAAATGGAGATCCCAGGATAATAAATTAAAATGAATTCAATTGATTGTAATTGAGTAAGAAGTGCGTATTGTCGTGGACAAAAAGGCTCATTCGCGGAAGTTTGATACGTGTGAAAGCAGCTTGCACGAGGTTCTGTAGTACACGCACGAATATCTTCTGCGGCGGCACGCTGCCGCGAATAACATACCGTTGGTTCGCGTCGACATGACGAGTATTACAGATTCCCCGCGCATCTTGGACAATTGTTTTAATAACACGAATGCACAATGAGACACACATGCTACGGAGAGAACGTTCTCAGAACACAACTGCTCGCGGTTGCTGCAATTAGCATGTAATAACTTGGAGTTCATTACCTGCTCTTTGTTCCGAGATCTTGCCATTGAACTCGCCGTTCAGCGCCAATTTATGCGCTTCGCGGCATATTGATTCGTGGGTACAAGCGCCGAGAAGGAGCTCTTGTCATGTTTGTTGAGTTGTAGGTGGCTTGCTGATTAAGCCACGTGCAGAAATATTAGATTACTGTTTTGTTATGACAGTTCGAGGGAAAAAGAGGGCGAACAAGAAACAATTTTCTACCTAACGAATGAACCACACGTCTTCGTAATTTATACTGCACAGCGTAGTTGTAATAGTCCAATGAGAAAATGAAGACTTACATTTTTATCATTTAAATGACATATATTATGAGAACATATAATATATTCTTCAATTTTTAGAGAGAAAGCTTCCGTAATTGTGATAATATTCTCCTGCATTTTTTGTGGCTTTTTAGTTCATTTGAAACTTCATTTTAAAGAATATGAACGAAAGGTATACAAAATTAAGCAAATAGTACAATGTAATCACGAAAACATTTTTTAATCAAAATAATTGCCCTTTGAGCTTGTCCTGAAATATATTAATTCCTATAATATAAGTCGAATAAAATTTATAGTCAGTTGTAGATGAAATTTAATTTCGAATACTATGGAATCAATTTTGTAATTAGTTTTGTAACCCTTTTGTAAACTGTGGGTGAACATTAAATTGATAATTTTATTCATGCATATTAGCTACAATGGTTGTCAATTCAATACGTTGATTTACGTTTCAATAGAATACCATAAAGTACTTTACAATGAATTACTTTATGGTATAGCGCAATGCTCATAAATATAGTACAAAATACTAGGCATTTATGTTACATTATGATATGCTATTTATACACGTAATGCATTATAATACTATTAAAATGATGCACCATGTGATACAGTGATTTATACTATAAAATACAATAGAGCAAAGTAAAATAATAAACTACACTATCCAATGTAATACCAATAATTATAAATTAATAATGATATTTCTAATATAAGAAGACATGGCAATTTATCTGACCAGGTACAAATAATATGATATTAAACGGTACGGTACCCCCATATGATTTCTATACCTTTATACAATACATATAAAAACGTGATAAAATATTGAGTAATTTGAAAATTGATGCTATTTCATAAGAAAGCAATAATAATAATCAAAATAAACGAAATCACTAGAACACTGCTAAAATTGGCCTATTAGAATGGACGTTGAAATGTACCGCACGCTGTTGTACTTAATGTTACCATAATTATTGTCAAATGAACAACATACAATTATAATTAACACGCATTTACTATTCCGTTTTCTAAATCTCTGTTTTGACTTCTACAACGCTGATTTAAATATACAAAAAGCTATCGCCTTATAACTTATGATTAATCGTTCGATATATTACACCGTGCGATGAAAACATCCTACGCCACGAGGAGTTGCCGACTCACTCTGTTATCTGTTAGAAAAGCTTTTGTTTGCGACGAATTTATTGTTGTTGTTAATGTGCCCCGTAAAATTTATGACTTGATGAATAAATGATCTCTCAATTTAAAAAGGAGCCAGAAAAAGTATTCTGAACTGCAAAGCAAGCACACGTTAATACAATTACGTTGCTGCTGTAAAGACGAAAAACAATTATGAATTCAAGATAAATTATAAACGCGCTACGGCTAGATTGGATGCAAGTCAGATTGTATCTCCAACGCATCAAATATTATTAAATTCCGCCGTTCGAGTCGAATAGAACACGGGAAAATTTTACCGTAATCTGATCTTCAAGATTTGCTACTAATAAAAACACCTTTTTTATCGCTGCCTTGAAGATTAATTTAATACAATAAATAATTCCAAACAGAATTGAATACAATATTATACCAACAAAACGATGAACGAGATTTCGAGATAATTAATAAGAAATTTGTTGAACAAATTATTTCTATATTGTTTGACCACGAAGACAATAAATAATTGGAACTATTAATTATTCATATATTTTGTAGACTGACTTATGTACCGTTAACAAACGGAAAACGTACTTTCGCAACACGCACGTGTTTATTGTACAAGTCACAAATTAATGAACAGAAAATGATTTTTATTTTAACTATAATATTTTCCTCCGGTCATCAAAATATAGGTTTTGAAATAGAGTAAAAACTGATATACAAAAAAGAAAATAAATAAATCATTATAAAAAAATGAATAGTCTACATTGACTAAGAATCTAATTATATACTAACTCTAACAGTATATTTGAGCACTTCTAATAATTCTAAAAGTGTGTTCAAAACATTGTGACAATATTCTAGCAATAAACCGTCGAAGTATTCCAAGTACGAATTTTGACTAGTGTCTCATGAGAATCTCATACGAATTTTTAGTTTACTCGCTAGATTCTCAAGATAAAATTTCGTGACATTATCACAAGTTGTGAAAGGTTTTAACCAATAAGATTCTCGTTAAAAGCACTATTCAAGTATAATTTATGAAAAACTTACGTACGAAAGACAAATAATAATTATTATTACTTATAAATAAAAATAAAATTATAACTAGATTTAAAAAAAGACTTTAAAATAACAATGTGTATCTTAAAGGTTTTCCAATTAACAAATCTAACATGGTTTCGAGGCAAGTACGAGAAAAGGGTGATAAAAAAGCTATTTTTAACTTTTTAAAAAATATTTTTACTTCAAAAATTTGTTTATATC